>PVJL010016044.1:0-2500 GCA_004026885.1 Lyroderma lyra
GGAATATAAAACTGAAAGCAAAGAAAAAAAGAAATGAACAAACAAATAACCCATGGACACAATCAATAGTTTAATGTTTATTTGGGGACGAGTGGGTTAGGGAGGGGAGAAAGGGGAGGGGGTGGGAGAGGAGGGGGGAAGCTAAATATAAGGTGATGGAAAGAGAAGTCACATTAGGTGGTGAACTTATTATACATCACGTTGACAATGCACTGTAGAATTGTATGCCTGAAACCTATGTAATCCTTGCTAACAGATGTCACCCCAATAAGTCTAACAATAAAAATGAATTTAAAAAAAATATATGGGGAGGGAACTTTAGTAGAGTTTGAGTTCCCTAGCCAGGGAGACAGACTATGAATCTTGGTCCTCCACTCACTAGCCACGTGACCTCAGACAACTGATGCCATTGCCTGTCCTCTGTTTACTTATCTATACAATGGGCAGGATCATTATACCCACCATGTGGGGCTATTGGGAGTAGGATCCAAGCAAAATTGTATACACACAGATCAGGGAGCACAAGGATATGATAAATGAAGGCTGTGGTTGTTCTGAGACAGGGAGTCATCATTTAAGGTGCGCTGTGGCCCTGGGTGGCAGAACTGAGAAATCCTGAGCTGAGTTTATCCTTTCAGCCTCCAGTTTCTATATAGAAATACACTAGTTCTGGAATTCTATTATCAGAGGAAAGGTGAAACATTCGTGAGTCTTTAGAAGAGCTGCAGCATAATAGAGGGAGATGAGACTGTGTGGAGGTGGCAACCAAAGAGAGGGAAGGATAGTGATCTGTAACACATCTCTCAAATGCAAGAAAACATGGAGAGAGTCAGGGAACATTCCCTGCAAAGGTGGGGATACTTCATGATCCCAGAATCACTTGACCTCCTTCCTTTAACACCTTTGGCGGGACAGGAAGCGGATCTGGTACACTGGGGGCAATTTACCCACTCCATTCTCCTGGGGTGTGAGATCAATGTCCTCAGAGGCCATGGGGCTGGCCACGGAGAAGTTCTGGAGGATGGTGGTGAAGAACAGGAATAATTCCGCACGGGCGATGCCTTCGCCAAGACAAATGCGCTTCCCTGTAGGCGCAGAGGATCACTAATATGGACCTGGAGTACATGCACAGTCCTTGCCCAAAGCCCAGACACGTGTTCATTGCAACTGATTTGCATGGGACTGGCCTTTAACCTGAAATTCAGGGTGGACTTTTAATGGGTTTACAAACCATCTGAAACCAGGTGCAAATCTTTGAGTACATGTGCCCTGCTTACTTTTACAGAAAAGCGTTTGTAACTTCTGTTAGACTTTTGAAGGGTTAAGTTGGCCCCACCTGGTTGGATGTGTGTGTGTGTGTGTGTGTGTGTGTGTGTGTGTGTGTGTGTGTATGCACATGCGCTCACCTCCACATATGTCATGTGTAAGTGTGTACATATTACTGACTTAACATTTGGAGAATGGTACCTATCTCATAAGCCTATCGTGAGGTTAAAGAAGTTAATGCTCGTAAAAATTCTTAGACTAATACCTAACCTGTAGGTATAGTTAGTACTTTGTGTTTTTTCTGGGTGTGTGTGGTGAGGAGTGTAGGGTGCGTGTCTAGCACTGTATGTGATTGTCTATCTTCTCTCAACCTGAAAGCTATGGGCTTCAAGTGTTCTGGATGGGTGAGGAGGGAACAAATTGCACATAAATTTGTGAATGGGACTTGTGCCTGGGAAATGGCAGTCTATGGCTCCCATCACATTCTCAGAGGCGTAACACACCCACTTCAGTAGGTTGCAAACCACAGGATTGGCGAGAAATAAAGAAAAACAGATCCAGAAAGCTTTGCTTAAGACATAGACAGCCTCTCCATTTGCTTAGTGGTTCTTCATCTGTAAGCTGACAACCTCAGAAAGGCCATTTCGAAGATGGGTTCTCAGGCATTTCCTAGACCTTGCAAGTTGTTAGATTTGTGCCTGTGTGGAGATACCTGGGGCAGTGTTCACAATTGTGGCATATCCATAAATTAGGAGACATGAGCTTAGAAATCCCGGGGGCAGGGCTCTGGGCTGGTTCTTCTCCTATAACTGGCTCCATGACCCACCTGTTTCCAGATAGCCCAGTTATCTCCCTCCCGCTCTGTATCCCCATCCCTGGGGCTGTCCTTTGGATGTGCTTTGGTGGGTCTTTGGCCGAAACACCTTTTTGGCTACATTTGTCTTTCTTTCTGCCCATAGCAGTCACTGCAGTCTTTATCTCTGACTTCCTGTAAGGTGCTTGTTCTTTCTTCTCTTCTTTCTGCTTTCATCAATCCCTCTCTGCCTATTTGGATCTGATTCTGTCTCCAACTCACTCCCTGTCATTTTTCATCTCGCTCTACAGATCGCCTTTTTCTCCTTCATCATTTCTTTCTCTCTACTTATGTCATTCTCTTTTTTCTCTCTGTCTCGTATTCTGCTTTTTTCCCTCTTCTTTCTGCTCTTCTTCCTCCTCCTCTTCCTTCTCCTCCTCC
>PVJL010016044.1:7500-22222 GCA_004026885.1 Lyroderma lyra
TACACCCTGCATCTCTTCTGGCTCCTTGTGTCCCTCTCCCACCCATCTCTGTCCATCTCCATGCCCGTCTCTGTGCCCCTGTCCCTCTGTCTGATGATCTCTCAGTCTTTGTCTTTCTCTATTTCCACCTCTCTTTCTCTGCCCACGTACACACCCTGTCTCTCTGTTGCTATGCACCCTGCACCTTTTCATTTCACTGTATTTCCTTCCCACCCCGCGGCTCACCCTGCAATTTCTGCAGTTCCTCCACCAGATACTGAGCCTCCTCCTGAATCCGCTCCTCCACACTTCGCTTGCCCATCCCGAAGTTCCTCATGGTGGTTAGGGAGAATTGCCGGAGTTTCTTCCAGCGTTCCCCATTGGCAAAGACCACACCTGAGGGGTAGGCAGGCATGGGTCGCAGAGGAAGTTAGAAGGAGACACTGAGTCCCTCTCCACCCTCTCCAGTCCCAGACTCACCTTCCCCACACCCCACCCTCCATTCCCCACACCCTCCCTGTGGCTTTGAAGCCCTTACCGTATCCCTGGAAGACTTGCTCAGTAACAGCAATTTTCCCCCGACCAGAGAAGGCCTCAGCATGGTCCACCAGGGCCTCCCGAATGGCCTGTATCCCACAGAGCATGACCACAGGCCTTGACCCCAAGTACACTGTGAAGATGTCCCCGTATTTATCTCGAAACTGCAAGGATACCCACACCCAGGGTTGCTATTAGTATGTACCTCTGTGGTCATCCCAGATGTTAAACCATTAAAACACTTACCTATATATTGGTCATTAACCACCACCCCAAAACGCTCCACCCCAGTCTGCCTTTCACTTTCCTAGGGCTTGGCAACTAAAGGATTAACCCATGATCCAGCCAGGGTCTTCCTGTTGGGTTGCTGCCCCAAGCCCTACAGATGATTAAATATCTGTCATATCACCCCCAACCATACCCTTGTGTCTGGTCGGATCTCGCTGGCATTGCACCTAAAGAATTGTCCTTCTTGTGACCCAACTTCAACCAGCTGTCTGCCTCCTGACAATTTCCTCCAGAGAACTAACCTAAACCACCCACTTTGTAGACATGAAGGGAAAGTGATGGCCCGCTAAGGATGATCATGAAATCTGAAAACTCCTCACATCAGTATGTCAAGTGGGAAGTTGCTCAGCAGTATTTACTGAAGCTAAAGGTTCACATGTATACTTAGTGACTCGTCAACTTCACTCCCAGATACATAAAAACTGTGTATTTGTGTTCACCAAAATAAAGAATAAGGAGATTCATTGCAACCTTATTAATAAAATGCTCAGTACCATCAATATAGAATAACTATATAGTGATGGGTTCCTATTTTGGGATATTACACAGCAATGAAAAAGAACAAGCCACTGCTACACCCAACAGCATGAATGAAACACACAGGCAACAGTAACTAGATACAAAAGAATTTGTATATCATAATTCTATTTATGTGAAGTTCAAAAACAGATACCATGAACCTGTGGTGTGGGAGGGTAGCGACTAGCAGGGAACTTGAGGGGATTTTTCTGGAGCTGGGCCATGGTATTACTTACCTCTATGCCATTTACACACATTTGTTTGAAAAAATTTACTGAGTTGAGTACCTATGATTTGTACATTTCCTTTTTTTTTTTTTTTACTATTTTTAAAAAATTTATTGGGGTGGCATTGATTAGTAAAAGTTACATAGGTCCCAGGTGTACGGTTCTACATTACATCTTCTAAGTGTTGTATTATGTGTTCATCACCCAGAGTCAGTTCTCTTTCCATCACCATATATTTGTGTCTCTGTCTCTTTTCCCCCCACCCCCCCTTCCTCCTTACCCTCAGGTAACTACTAAATTATTGACTGTGTCCATGAGTTTTGTTTCTTTGTTGCTTTCGATTTTGTTGACGATCAAACTAAATTTCTCCATCCCTTTCCCTTATTTTACCCACTCTCCCCTCCCTCTTCCCATCTTAAACAAGTCCCTCTAACATTCTTTGTAGTACTGGTTTGTTGGTGATGTGTTTTTGTTTTTTTTTAGCATTTCCTTATCTGAGCAGCTCTTTACCTGTCCTTCAATTCTGAATGCTAGCTGTGCTGGATACATTATTCTTGGTTGTAGACTATTGGTTTTCATCACATTGAATATTTTCTGCCAATCCCTTCTGGCCTGTAAAATTTCTGGTGAGAAATCAGCTGAGAATCAAATGGGTGTCCCTTTACAAGTTAATATTTGCATTTCTCTTGCTGTTTTTAGAATCTTCTCTTTTTCTTTAACTTTTGCCATGTTAATTATGATGTGTTTCGGTGTGTTCTTGTTTGTAATCATCATGTTTGGGATTCTCTGTGCATCCTGGTCTTGTATGTTTATTTCCTTTGCCAGGTTAGAAAATTTTTCAGTCATTATTTCTTCAAATAATTTCTTGACCCCTTGCTTTTCCTCTGTCCCTTCTGATATACCTATGATTCTTGTCCCAGAGGAATCTCAAACTATCTTCATTTTTCTGGATTCTCATATCTATCTGTTCTAAATGGGTCTTTTCTGCTGGTTTTGCCTGTAAGTCACTGCTTTGTGCTTCTATTTTATCTAGTTTGGTGACTTTTATTCCACTCTTCATTTCAGTTAATGTAGCCGTTCTCTCTCTCTGGTCCTTTATAATGGTTTGTAAGCCCTTTTTAATGCTTGCTATCTGTCTGTTGAAATTATAGTTTAGTTCCTTAAGCATTTTTATAATCGTTGTTTGAACTCTATTTTTGAGGGGTCATCTGTCCGCATCTCTTTAATTCTCTGGTTTCTCATATTTGTAACCTCTCTGGACCCTGCCAGCTTCAGTTGGTGCTCACTGCTGATACTGAGTGCGGGGGCAGGGGGGTGTCTGTGGGGAAGTGGCATTTGTGGTTCCAGAGGTCATGCAGGAAGTTGGGGCACAATTGGGCCTTCCTGTTCTCAGTTTGCCCCGCGCACAAATTCTGCCCTGAGCTTTGGGGTCAGCTGTCCTATATGCTGGTTTTTCAAACCATCCTGGTTGTGGGCTGAAAAATGTGGACATGCAGGCCCCTCTCTCCTTCTTCTTTCTAGCTGGAGCATTCAGGCTGTGGCTCCTCACTCCCCAGCTGCTCCCCCTCCTCTGGAAACCAGAGTGCAGTCTGGCCACTGCATTTTGCAGACCAGTCTGCACCCCCTGAGGCCAAATTGAGGTGGTTGCAGTATCCCACACCCTGCCTCTGGGCCTCCTTTCCTCTCTGTCCCAAGAACCAAGTGAGTCCCAAAGTGCTCTCCCGCTGCCTTCTTCCTCCTCCCTTCTGCTACAGTAGAGTTCCAAGCAGGGACCCACGTGGCTGCGTCCCCACTCTTCTTTTTATTTCTCCTTTGTTTAACCCTCTGCCCGCCTATAGGTACCTAAGAAAACCGATGAGTGGGTTTCTTAGCTGTGATTGTGTGATGTGTAGAGGGTCCTTGGTTGAGGTATAGGTGTTTTATTAGTTATAATCTCCAGAGGAGGTTTTTGGAGGTCCCTCTCACTGCCATTTTGTTGTGTCTCCTGATTTGTGCACTTCTTAGTGAACGTTAAACTTCAGTACAAAGTTGACTTACAATCACAAAAAGGTTAAGTTTACTGAAAAATCTCACACTGATCTGCAAAGCCTCCTCACTAGTCTCCCTTCTCCCATTCCTGTCCCATCTGCAAGCATTTCACCACCCACTCCACCCTATTAAAATGTAAATTAGCTAATATTCCTAACTTGTTCCAAGGCCTCCAGTGTTCCCACCTCGCTGAGAGTGAGATCTGAAGTCTTTACCATGGTCCATGCAGCCTTGTGTAATGTGGCCCCATCACCACTTTGCTTCTCCTGCTACTCGCCCATTTGCTCACTCAGATCCAGCCTTTATGTTGTCCCCCAAACCTGCTGAATTTGCACCAACACCTGCCTTTCTCTCATGCTTTCCTCCTACATCCTTCAGAGTCTCTGCCCAAAAACAAAGCAAGATTGAGCCTTTCCCTCACCACTAAATCTAAAGTAATTCCCACCACTTTCTAAAATAGCACCCTGCTTTATTGTAATCAGATCTGTCATCTACCTAATATGTCCTTATTAGTTTATTTTGCATGCCCTGTCCAGTGCCACACCTAGAATATTCCCCAGCACACAGAAGGTGCTCAGTAAATTACTATTGAATGAGTGAATAAATTAATGAGTGGGCCAAAGTAGGTGCCACTGAATGAGCATTTACTACACACCAGGCTCCATGCAATACACCATCTTATCCTCACAACAGTCTTGTGAAGCATGCATTCTTATTGTCACCATCTCATTTTACAGAACAGGAAGTTGAGACTCACTGACTAAGAGTTGAATCTGGAACATGTATCCATGTCTGTCTAACCCCTGATAGATTTGGGAGCATATTGGGGAATGGAAGAGCAGCAGTACCACCTTCCCCAACATGTCCATCATGACACTCAGTAGCTCATTTTCTTTCTCTCTCTCTCTCTCTCTCTCTCTCTCTCTCTCTCTCTCTCTCTCTCTCTCCAGAGATAATGCAGGATCATGGAGACCTAGAGGACCCTTGGAAGGTCCATGGAAGAGATAAAGAGTTCTGGAACTCTCAAAATTTTATGCAAAAATGTGTGTGAATATTGGGAGGAGAGGGAGCCCAGAGATTTAATGAGGTTCTCAGAGAAGTTAATGATCCTCAAACCATTAGGCAGCTTCAGTCTTTGAGGATACTGGAGATGGAGAGACCTCCAGGCTGGCCCCCAGCTTCTCTGTGAAGTCCAGGTTGTGTGACTGTGAACAAGTGTCTTCCCCAAGCTAAGCCTCACTTTATATATCTCTAAGATGGGGAAAGCACCCCACCTAGCCAACAGGGTTGTTGTAAACAAGACCCGAAGAATTCCCATGACAATATAGGTTAACCCTAGTCACATAATTCTGAATGAAAAAAAAACTAAGTTCGGGAATTCACAGGAAAGCATGGTACCTGTGATGCATTGAAGACAATGAGAACTAAATAATATGTACTTGGGGTCCATCCACATACGTGATAAAACTCTCTCTATTAAAAGCCAACTCATGACGAGACCGAGATTTATGAGTGTGGTCACCATGATGTGGGGAAAGGCTAAGATGGGACAAAGGAGCAGGAGGCAGCTGGAAGTTACTGTCAGTTCCCATTATCTCATTGGGAAATGGGTTCGTAGGTAAGGGTTACATTATTGATTGGTAAATAAACAATCAAACATGGAGTCATGCCTGGAAAACAGTGATACAGAGCCTACGAAATACTACATAATGTCAGCTATTACATATAGTGCATTAACATTAATTACTGGTAAGCACCCTATGCCTGGCCCCCTGTTTTGCTCTCCCCTCCTCCGCATTGTCCTGGCACTGACATGAGCCTATCTGTGTTCTCCTTTGATGATAGAACAGAAACCTATTTGATTGGCACAACTGCCCTTATTCTCTTCCAGTGTTGGCCAAGCTCCCAGGGACTTCACAGAAGATGTGAAATTCTACACACTTGGCTCTTACCCAGATACCTCTTCATGCCCACATTCCCCCTCCAGGGGCAGTGTATGGGCAACGTTTGAGCCAGAAGCCAAGTCTGTTGAGAAAATGGGTTTAGCAAGGCTGCCTATGTACTTGGAATACAAAGTGCAAGCGTCTTGCAAGACTGCCTGGAACTTGGTGAACAAGGACACTGCTCAGGATGTGGTTTCTGGCTGGCTAAGGGGAAGGAGGAAAGCAACATAGCCTGGGAGGCAGAGGAATGTATAAAGTTGTTGACTCAAGACGAAAGCATGGAGATCGGCAACATTGTTTCACAATTAAGAAGTTACACCCCCTGTTGATCTTGGGATATAAAATAAACCCACTGCAGACCTGAAGGGTCTCTGTGTCTCCATCAGGGCACAGGGAACCACCCGGTCCCAGCTTTTCTATCTGTTATGTCTACATGTGTGTCTGTGTGTTTTTCTTAATTCCCCGTCGTCTCCCCTCCGGCTCCGTTCTCCCCATGCTGGTCACAGCTATAGTGCCGATGTAATGCCAACTGAGCAGGACACCCCTGATTATCTGACCACCATTCAGCATGCTTCAGCCTCATGTCTCTTACTCAACAAACTTTGCACACCCAACCCCTGAGCCTGGAAGCATGCCTCTCCTGGTGAGTGATCCCCAACTATGAACATAGGGACCATGAGACCCCATCCATTTGCATCTTACCCTCAGGATGGATTTTAGTAGACCTCTTCTGTCCATCTGCAGAAGGTTCCCAAAGAAGGGCAGAGGACTGGGGCCTGGTGGGAGGCGGCCATGTGCCTTTGGGTGGCTCTTGGCTAGGAGAAGCAAGAGTCCAGTAAGAAGAGCAAGGAGAAGGAAGACACTGAGCTCCATGGCCCCTGTCTGACTGCCTTCTAGCCTGCTGCAGTTTCAAGCTGGGCCCTTTATCTTGAGCCTGATTCCTCACCCAGTTATGTAACTTCATGTATTCCCCACCTCCTTCCTCACCATTGTCTATGTGTGTGGACTTGAAAGTGAGGTGCTAAGGAGCCCATACTTCCTGCTCAGTGACTTGCTCACACCCTAGCCTAGCACTGCCTCCCAAGATGCCAGCAGAAATACTGTGGTAGTTACCAAGGTCAACATGAGACTGTAAACACACACACACACACACACACACACACACACACACACACACACACACGTTTATTTTTGTGGGCGTGGTGATCACAAACTGCCTACCGGTGGTCTTGTTTATATGTTTATGCTTACATGTGTGTCCATGCCTGATTGCATCGGTGTGTGTGCTTATATGATTTGTGTATGTGAAGGTGTGTTTGTATTTATGTGAGCATATCCATGTGTTTCTGTGTATGAGTCTGAGTGTGCTTATGCATATATTTTTGCATGTGTGCAGGTTTACATGTATTTACAGTAGATTCTCCATTAACCAGAACTCAAACAACCAACACTCTTAATTGGAAAAAAAGCAAAGAAATAATATATTTATTTGGCTTGGTGCCAGTTAACTGAGAATCTACTTACATTCGTCTGGCATCTACTAATCCCCACGAGTGCTGGTTAACTGAGAGTCTACTGTATATGTATTGATATGTGAAGTGAGATGCATGGTGATGGTAGTGGTGTGTGTCCCTGTGTGTCCTTGTGTGTGTCTGTGTGCAGCTGTGTGTTTGTGCATCTCCCAGTCCCTGTGTTTGTAGGGCCTTCAGGACCTCAGTGCAGTGTCTGTCTCTCCGGTCCTGCTTCCTCCACCCTCCTTTCTGTGACAGACACAGATGGGAGAAATAGCAGGAGTGGGGAGAGACACAGAACTGGTTAGACTGAGAGCAGGAGTGGGTTAGGTAGAGAAAGACAGAGAGACCGAGACCTGGCAGGGGATGTTTAGGTCCTCTGGATCTCTGATTGCCCTCCCCAGTATGGAGAGGTTCTCCCACTGCCTCTGGCTCTGTCTTTACAGTACAGGACATTTCTCTGATCCTCTCCAACAATCTGTGTGTCTATGCGTCTCTCCAACTCTCTGTCCCAGTGTGTTTCCCCTTTTAGACTCTGAGCCACAGAAGTGCAGAGTCTGGGTCCAGTTTGATGTTTACTGGGCTTGTGTCTATCTACATCATTACTCTGAGCCTCCAGCAAGCTCAGCTCCAGTTTATCAAATATGTGAACAAGTGTGTCCACATGGACCTGTCGTGCCCTGGGCCTGGCTTCCCACCTCCCCCTCTTTGTCTTTCTTTTAAAAGGGAGTGAGGGGAGATTAGGCAGCATCTTTCTGCAAGCCTCTTGGTGGACCCAGGACCCTGACCTCTGCAATTGGATCATACACCTCTGACCCAGAAGGAGACAGACAAGCCATTTTTTGTATTTAGGGGTGGAACTTGCACTTTCCTTGCCTTGGAAAGGTGCCATTGTGAACTTTCTTGATCCCAGGTAATAGGTCCTGCTGTGCTGGCATTGATCTTGGGTCCTTATTCCAGCCCTGGTAATCACTGATAGGGAGATATGAAGTGCTTTGCAGAGTTAAGTGGAATCATGCGGTATGCACTCTTTTTTGTTTACCTTCTTCCACTCAGCATACTTATTTGAAAGTCTGGGGTAGACTGAATAATGGCTTTCCAAATATGTCTTGATCAGCAAAAGTATTAAGAAGAAGATCAGATGAAGATTTCTAGCAGGACATTCTCACTGTAATCTGTGTTACTGAACCATGGACCCATCTTCAAGGAATACCTCCTTTAGAGTAAATAGCTGCAAATGCAGAAGGGGTAACTGTTCATGAAACGGGTTAGTTGTTTTCGGGTTAGGTTTATCTCCTGGTCGAGGATGAACTTTTCTTTCAGAGTCTGAGGAACTGGTTGACGATGAGGATTTTCTTCGTTGAACTGTAGTCCTGTTTTCTTTGTGCACTTGAGAATGCCCTGTGAGCATAGTTACCTATCACTCTGTTTCTCAACTGTATATCTCCATGGCACTCTGAGTTCTGCATTGCTTCCCTTTAATTCTGCTCCTCTCTTTTACCATGAGCCACACACCAGCTGCCATCCTAAGTGGGGCTTTTGCCTGGCCCCGCTGGACCAACAGCTGGGGTCCCCCCAACCCCCACTGAGGCTCCAGAAAAGTCCCTCTTCTTCCCACTTCATGTGTATAACTAGAGGAAGATCAGAGGTTCTTATCTTGGTTCTCCCTGAATCTCTTTCTCTTTTTTTCCTCCCTTTAAAAAAAATTCTAGTAAAATATACACAATATAAAATTTAAGATATGGATCTTTTTTAAGTGTACAGTTCAGTAGCCTTAAGTACATTAAAATCATTTTGTGCAACCATCACCAGCATCCATCTCTAAAACCCTTCATCTTGAAAATCTGAAAATCTGTACCCATTAAACAAGGATTCCCTATGCCCCCTTCCCCCAAGCCCTTGGCAACCACCATTCTACTTTCTGTCTCTATGAGTTTGACCACTGTAGGTACCTCATAGAAGTAGAATCATACAATATTTATTCTCTTATGACTGGTTACTTTATTTAGAATAATGTCCTCAGGGTTTACTCATATTGTAGCACATGTCAGAATTCTCTTCCTTTTTAAGGCTGTATAATATTCCATTGTATGGAGAGACCACATTTCATGTATCCGTTCATCTGTTAATGGACACTTGAGTTGCTTCCACCTTTTGACTGTTGTGAATAATGGCATACAAACATGGGTATACAGGTATTTCTTCAAATCCCTTCTTTCACTTCTTTAAGGGTATAGCCAAGTCCTGATCTGTTTCTGAGAAGTTCCCTCAGACACTCTTTCCAGGCCTGAGTTACAGCAGAAAAATCATGCTTTAAGAACCTCTAGAATCTCCCCAAATCTGAGGGTAAGTGTGCCCACATACATGTGACTTCTGTAATGTTGGGTGGGGACATTTTCATTCCCTTGAAATAGCAAAGCTCAGTGGTGCCAGGGAGAAGAGAGTCTTGCCAAGGGAATGTTCTTATCTTGGTTCTCAGCAGCCTAAAAATTCCTGAATGCCTTTAACATTGGCTAAATGTTTGCTTACTTGTTTGAACTGACAGAAAAATGTGCCCTTAAGTGGTGAGGTTAAGAAGTCTATCTCATGTTTCCATATCTTGGCTATCATAAATAATGCTGCAATAAATTTAGTGCTTTGGATTTCTTCAAATAAATACCTAGAAGTGGATTTCAGGGTTGTAAAGTAGTTCTATTTTTATTTTTTTGAGGAACCTCCACATTGTTTCCCATAGTGGCTGCACCAATTTGCAATCCTACCAACGGTGAATGAGGGTTCCCATCCATAGGCAATTGGATAAAGAAAATGAGGTACATATATGCAATGGAATATTACTCAGCCACAAAAAGAGTGAAGTCTTAGGAACTAGAGGGTATTATGCTAAGTCAGGCAGAAAAAGAAAAAGACAAATATGACTTATATATGGAATCTAAAGAACAAAGTAAATGAACAAACAACACAGAGACAAACTCATAGATACAACAAACCAACAGAACAAACTGAGGGTTACTAGGTGGGAGAGGGTTGGAGGGATGGGTGAGAAAAGTGAAGGGACTAAGCACTACAAATTGGTAGTTACAAAACAGTCGTAGAGATGTAAAGTACAGCATAGGGAATATAGTCAATAATATTGTAGTAACTATGTATAATGCCAGGTGGATACAAGATTAATTGGGGGATCACTTCATAAATTATCTAAGTGTCTAACCACCATGCTGTCCACCTAAAACTAATATAAAATAATATCAATGTAAAAGAAAGAAATCTATGACATGCAAAGTAGTCAAAACAGCTCAAGATGATCTAAAATAGGTGAATGTTCTCAGAAGGAGCTGAAATCTGCTTTTTTGGTCAGAAGTGTTATAACTAATACCAGGGAAGTGACTAGCCCTCACAGTGCACCTTTGTAAGAATAAAAAAAAAGTCACCTTCTCAAGGCAAGTGGCCTGTTGAATGCATGGTGTGAAGAAAAATGTCCCTTCTCTGATTTCAGTCCCCCTATGGAAGGCACAAATTTTGTGACCTCATGTGGCACCCCTGAGTAACAATAGTAATAACCATGTGTTGAGTGCTTATGTGCCAAGTGATTGTCACTACTCCATTGACCCCTCTGAATAGACACTATCAGTACACCTGTTTTTTAGATGGACATACTGAAGTTCAAAAAGAAGTCACTAGCCCAGTCACCCAGTTGGGAAGTGACAGAGCTGAGATTCAAAAGCAGTTCTGCTGACCTCAGAGGCCACAGTCTCCCCACCCTGCTGTTCCCCAAGGCTGACTAGACCACTTTGGGCCACTGTACCAGAAGCATACAACCATGGGGTGCTTCTCTAGGTGGGCAGCCATGAGCATCTAGACCAATTCCTTCAACAGGGTACCACAGTGTCCTCACTGCTTCACACTGCCCTCCACAACCCTGACCAATTCCAAGACTACTCCTCCTCTCATCCCAAGAGGTTCCTGGATGCCAATGGAGCCTTTCAGAGGAGGCCTGCCTTTCTCTGCATGTCAGTATCCATGCTCTCATCTGGGCCAGAGGCTGCTGTGTGGTTCCCTCTCTAAACTTTCTCCTTTAACATTAGCAAGTTTTCTGATTGCTAGTTTGGAAGATAGATGCTATAGGCCAGGCTCACATCAACAGGGTGGATGGGGAGCACAGATACACCCCAACCACATTTAATCCTGAGATTAACCCTCACTCAGGAACTCAGGATTGTGCCAGGCCTGGGAACACCACCAAAAAACAAAAACCTTTTTTAAAATTTACCATTTGCTGAAAAAAATTTTAAATAAATGAAATGCTCCAAATGTGAGATAAAATAAACAGCACATTTAATACTGAATATTTTTTAAATGACCACTTTTGTTATAGTTATCTAAAAGTTAGACAGTTATGCAAACATTGACTAATGTTTTTATTTAAACTAACTTTTAATTCTATATGATGCAAACACTTGATAAAAAAATAAATCAAGCAGCTCAAGAGTATAAAATAAAAATAAGGTTTTCCTCTTTGACCCTATGTTCTCAATTTTAAGTCTTACAACCTAGAGATAAGCACAGGTAATGGTTTCCCATGTATCCTTCTAGAATTTGTCTAAGTAAATGCAAGCATAAATATGAAATACATGTATATTTTACAAAAATAGGTAATTCCAATGTGGTCTTTTTTTTTTTAAATTTAATCATGCATTGTGGATTTGTTCCATTGTGGCATGTACAGTTCTAACTTAATTCTTCTTAATGGCTGGGTGGCATTCCATTGTTGACGTACCACAGTTTTTTTCACTCATTCCCATACTGATGGTCATGTGGATTGTTTTTAGTTTTTCACTTTTCTCCAGTGTTCATTGTTCTGCATGGGTCTTAGGCCACATATGGGAGTCCTTGCTGGGGTCCTGCCTCGGCATTCCAGTGAACAGTACCTGAAGTGGGGGGTGAGGTTTAAGGAAACAAAGAGAGAAAGAGACAAAGAGGGTCCGGGAGGACTGGAAGCATTCTTAGCAACCAGCCCCAAGTTTATTTTTCCTCCCCAATATATCCATACAGTGCAGTGCAGTACAGCAGAAACAAATATGTATTATCTTTCTCAAGGACAAATCATAAACTATCCTTGACTCTCTACCAGTTAACTTGAAGTTCAGAGTAAATAAGAGGGAGTCAGTTCCCCAAGGCATTTCTTCCAAGTACCCAGATAGTCTTCTTTCTTTAGAGTCTCCCAAGGAACTGGCTTTATCAGCCACATTCCTCAGTGAGCAGTAAACACCCTCCAGGCACAGAAAGGAACACTTCAAGAAGCAAAACAAGTTATGCTTCCCTAAAGCCAGCCTGCATGGCTCCCAACAAGTCCTGCTAAAGGAACAGTCTCTAAGAATGAACTCCTGGCTCACATACATTCCTGATTTCAAGGACTACTATTGAAAGACAGAAGGACGCAGACCCAAGGACAGTCTAAAGCAGGGCTGATGCACAGCAGAAACTCTAAAAGCCAGGAGGGAGTGGAATCCAATATTCAAAACTTTAAAAGAGATAAACTTCCAGCCAAGAATAAATTATCCAGCAAAATTATCTTTCAGATATGAAGGAGAAATAAAGACCTTCTCAGATACACAGAAGCTGAGAGAATTTGCCAACACAAGGCCGGCACTTCAAGAAATATTGAAGGCGGCTCTTTGATGTGAAACAGAACTTCAGGAAAAATGGAATAAAGTTGGGACAACAAGAAAGAAACAAAAATAAAACAAAAACAAATAAACAAGTAATGGCCACAGGAAATCCTCACATATCGATCATCACTCTAAATGTTAATGAACTGAGCTCACCAATAAAAAGACACAGAGTAGCAGCCTGGATTAAAAAACAAAACCCATCCATATGCTGTGATCAAGAGACACACCTCAGCCATAAGTACAAATACATACTCAGAGTGAAAGGGTGGGAAACAATACTCCAAGCAAATGGTAACCAGAGAAAAGCAGGAGTTGCCATACCGATATCTGATGAAATAAACTTCAGGTTAAAAAAGAGAGTAAGAGACAAAGATGGACATTACATAATGATAAAAGGTACAATACGACAACAAGAAGATTTGACACTAATTAATATATATGCTCCCAACCAGGATGCACCAAAATATACAAAGCAACCACTAATAGATCTGAAAGGAGAAACTGACAAAAGCACAATCTTTGTGGGAGACAAACACCCCGTTAACAGCCATGGACAGATCATCCAAACAGAAAATAAATAAGGAAATAACAGCTCTAAATGACACATTACAGCAATTGGACATCATTGACATTTACAGGACACTTCATCCAGCAAAAAGAGACTACACCTCCTTTTCTAATGCACATGGAACATTCTCAAGGATAGACCACATGCTGGGACACAAAAGTAGCCTCAGCAAATTCAAAAAGATCAAAATCATACCAAGTGTATTCTCAGACCACAAAGCTTTGAAATTGGAGATCAACTGTAAAAGGAAAGCAGAAAAAACACATATACATTGAGATTAAACAACAGCTGATTTAAAAAGGACTGGATAAAAGAACAAATAAAAGATGAGATTAAAAAATATAGAGAAACTAATGACAATGAAAATACAACTTATCAGAATTATTGGGACACAGTGAAAGGGGTAATAAGAGGAAAATTTATATCATTACAGGCCTATCTAAAGAAACAAGAAAAATCACAAGTAAACATCTTAACATCCCATTTTAAAGAACTAGAAAAAGAAGAGCAGACAAAAGCCAAAGTCAGCAGAAGGAAAGAAATAATAAAAATTAAAGCAGAGCTAAACCAATTAGAGAACAGAAGGACAATAGAAAAAATTAATATTACGAAGAACTGGTACTTTGAGAAAATCAACAAAATTGACAAACCCTTGGCTAGACTAATCAAAGGATGAAAGGAAAGGACACAAATATCCAAAATTAGAAATGAAAGGGGAGAAATTACCACTGATACCACAGAAATACAAAGGATTATAAGAAAATATTATGAAGGACTTTATGCCACGAAATTTAACAACCTAGAAGAAATGGACAAGTTTCCAGAAACTTATAGCCTACCTAGACTGAACAAAGAAGAACTGAATAATCTAAATAGACAAATCAATAGCAAAGAGATTGAAATAACTATCCATAACTTCCCTAAAGGCAGAAGCCCTGGACCAGATTGTCTCACCAATGAGTTCTATCAAACTTTCAAAGAAGAATTAATGCCTATCCTCCTCAGACTCTTCCAAAAAATTGAAGAGGAAGCAATACTTCCTAACTCATTCTATGAGGCCAACATTACCCTAATACCAAATCCTGGCAAAGACAACACAAAAAAAGAAAACTATAGACCAATATCTCTGATGAACACACATGCAAAAATCCTAAACAAAATATTAGCAAACAGAATACAACAATGCATCAAAAAGATTATACATCATGATCAAGTGGGATTCATCCCAGGAGCACAAGGATGGTTCAATATATGAAAATCAATCAATGTGATACACCACATAAACAAAATCAAAGATAAAGACCATATGGTCATTTCAATTGATGCAGAAAAAGCTTTCGACAAGGTACAACATCCATTTATGATCAAAACACTAAATAAAATAGGTATAGAAGGAAAGTATCTCAACATAATAAAGGCCATATATGACAGACCCTTGGCTAACATCATACTG
>PVJL010016045.1:0-22218 GCA_004026885.1 Lyroderma lyra
AATATGCTGACCTCATAAAGTAAATTAGGAATGACTTCTCTGTCTTCTGAAAAATCTTATGTAAGTCTGGCATTTTTTCTTTATTTTTTATTTTATTATTAAATTTGTTGGGGTGACATGGGCTAGCAAAATTATGTAAGCTTCAAGTGTACAATTCTATAATATATCATCTATGTAACATGGTTTTGTTTTTTTTCATTAACTGTTTGAATTCACCAGTCTTCTGAGCCATATGTTTTCTTTATGGGAAGTTTTAATAACAAATTATTTTAATATTTGTTATTTATTTTTGTTTATTATATTTAATATTTATAATATTACTAACAAGTTTTACTAATACCAAGCTAGTCAGATATTTTTTATCTTGTCATCTCATTTTAAATTAAAAATGTTTTTTAAGAAACTTTTTGCTTTTAATCTACATTTTCAAATGTATTAGTATAAAGTTTTTTATACTGGATTTATCTTATCTTTTTAATGATAGGATCTATAGTAATATCTCTTCTTTTATTCTTAATACTAGTAATTTGTTTTATTTTCCTTTGTGACCATTTTGGCAAAGCATCTATCAACTTTATTAATCTTTTCAAAAACAAATATTTGACTTTATCAATTTATATTATTCTGTTTTATTGATTTCTTCTTTATTTTTATTATTATTTTGTATTTATGTTGGGTTTACTTTCTTTTTGTCCTTTCCTCTTGAGGTAGAAGATTAGGCCACTAATTTAAAATATTTCTTATTGTTGTTTGATATAATCATTTGAACACTGAGGTTCCTTTTTGTGCCATTTTTGAAGTATCACACATAATTTGATATGCTGTGCTTTCATTATCATTTGGTTCAAAATACTTTCTAATTTCTCTTTTGAATCCTTCATTAACTCATGAGTTAATTTACTCAGAATTGTGCTGCTTAGTTTTCAAATATTTGGATATTCTCTAGATGTTATTATTGTTGATTCCTAATTCAATTCCATTGTGACTAGAGAATATACTCAGAATAATATCAATCTTCTGATATTTATTGAAACCTCCCTATGGCCTATTATATGGTATATGGTGATAAATCTTTCATGTGTGCTGGGGGAAAAAGACATTCAGAATTATAATGTGTTATGTTCAATGATTATGTATTGTCATGTTGATTATAGTATTCAAGTCTTCTATATCCTTATTGATTTTTGCTCACTTATTCTATCAATT
Organism: Lyroderma lyra; assembly: GCA_004026885.1. NCBI lineage: Eukaryota > Metazoa > Chordata > Mammalia > Chiroptera > Megadermatidae > Lyroderma > Lyroderma lyra. The sequence goes on from PVJL010016045.1 coordinate 1,207, forward strand.
GCTGAGAAAAAGTGTGTTAAAATCTCCAATCATGATTGTGATTTATTTCTCCCTTTAATTCTTTGATCTTTCCATCATGAATTTTAAAATTCTTTTATTAGGTATACTGATATGATTTTTTTTGCCTTTTTAATGAAATGATCATTTTATCATTATGAAATATTCCTCTTTTTTGCTATTCCCAGATCTCTTCAGTCCCTCTTATATATCTGAGTTTACAGCTTGTATCATTTCTCTTTATACAGAAGGACTTACTATTCTGTGTGTACTATGTTTTATTGTTATGGATACTTTTGGAATTTCATTTATTTTCAGTTTTCAGCATTTTGGCTTTGATATACATTGGTGTAGTTTCCTCTGAAATTATCCTGCTTGGTATTTATAAGATTTTTGATTTTGTAAATTGATATTTTTCATAAACTTTGGGATAATTTTGGTCATTATTTCTAACAATAGTTTTCTGCCCAATTCAATTATTATAGCACAAGTTATAGATAGTTTGTTTAGTTATATTAATCTGTTTTCTCAATACTTTATTTTAGATCATTCCTATTGCCCCCTTTTCTAGATCACTGACTCTTTTTTTTATGCAGTGTTTATTATGCTGTTAAGGTTGTGTAAGGTGTTTTTGTTTTTCAGAACACTTCTGTAGTTTTTAAACTTTTACGTATTCTATGAGATTCCCCATATGGTCACCCATTCCATTTGTCTTTATTTATAAATTTATACAAATATAATTTTTAAAACAAGAAAGATATTTTATTTATAAAAGAGTTATTTACAAAGTGTAGGAGAACCTCAAGTGAAGTAACTTGGAACTAAGTAGCAACAGTGCTGTTACCCTCTAGGCCTTAATGACCAAAGGGAGGAAGCCATTACTGAAACCCAGAATGAGATAAAGTCATGCAAAGTAAGCCCCTTTCAGAGGAGCAGTGATCTCTACTTTAGAGACATAGGTAGACCTCAGCAGTGCCAAAAACCAAATATATTTGTAAGACTAGGTTTAAGCTCCTTTTCTGCTAGTTTCAATATCTGGGTTATCTGTGGTTCTGTTTCTTTTGATTTGTTGATTTTTTATGTGTCTCATTTTTCTAACATATTTCACAATATTTTATAATGTGCTGGACATCATATACAGAAAATAGTGGAATTTTAATCACACAACTATTTTTGCTTTGTCTTTATTTCAAAGAATGTGAAACCTCTTTCCAATACATGGCTGAGAAAGTGAGAAAATAATTATTCAGATTTCTCTGAGTATCAAGTTAATCTTGTCCTATGCAGCAATTTTAAAATTTGACCTCATGTCTGGTTAGTTTTCTTCCCAGACATTTGTTTCTGCCCAAGTCTAATTTCTTCAATCTTATCAATGTTTAATCCTGTAGCCTGGTGGTATTGGACCTGTTTCATCTTGTGAATCAGTGGTAGAAGAGCACATTGTTTCTAGTCACCATGAGAATACATGAGATTAGAGATTTCTTTCCACTTTTTAGCCATATCATCACTGCCATTTTCTTAACAAAACAGTAGTAGGATGCCAGAAAGAAATGTTAGGTCAAGTAAATTATTGCTATATTTGAGGTTCTTCAGAATTCCAGTAACTCCAGCCTGTCCCTCCCATTGCCAGTTGCTCATGTACCTCAGTCTTAGCAGCTTTCTGATCCACTGTTGCCTCCAGAAACCACCACTGCCTGATGATCATGTAGAAAGGGCTCTTCTCTCTGATAATTAGTCCATTTGTTTCTCTTTAGCAGTTTCATAGATAACTACATGCTTATATATCTACTTTTGGAAAACAAAGATCTTTGACATCCTTTTATATTGCAACAGAAATATTGTTTATTGTGTATACATTTTGGCCAAATTTCAAGGAAAATTATAAGCTCTTCATTTTTCTGTAACTGATATGACTCTCCTCTTGTTGGGTAAAAGGGAAAGAAAAGAAAAAAAGTAATTATGTTTAAAACTCTGTGGAATCCAGGATTTAATTTTCTATCATGAGCCCAGCAGTCCTACTAGAACACTTATGGGACACATTCTCTGGGATTCTGACTCACAAAAGTTAAAATGTCTCTAACGCTTATTCAAAAGCAAACAAATAAACAAAAGGTATAATGAAAGACTGACAAGAGCTGGGTCTGGAGCTATTTCAGAGGAAAACTAAGAGGGCTTCTGGGGCATTGAGCTGAAGGCCACAAAGTAAACTCTTCATTCCGTAAAAATAGGAAATAGAGCAATAGGAAATTGAGACTGTTAGGGAATCACCCTAGAGATGTAGGTTAGTCAAAGACCTTTTGAATCTGTAAAGAGATATTACAGTATTACCTTTATTCCCAGAATTTTTGAATAGCATATAGAAGTAACTAGATGCCTGAATATCCATGTGATGATAGATTCTATAACATGAGAAACTTTCAGGATGTAGAGAATTAACTTTCTCAACTAACCCAATCCCCTGCCCTATTGAACATTAAGGAGCCCTGATATGCCTGAATATACTTGCAGAAAATTCAGGGGGAAAAATTAGTGGTGTCTTAGCTAACCTAGAAAATAAAACATGGTCTTATCTGGAGCCTTAGGAACTGAGCTCACCTTCATAGTGAGATTGTTCTTAATATTCCATAACTAGTTAGGCTTTCTAGCAATGACCTCTTATATGTCCTCCATTGTATAGAAAGACTCAGTTCCCTTCACTCATTTAGTCTTAAGCATGTGACTTTAATATTAATATGTGTTATAGCATTGAACAATGTAAATTTTTTTCTTATAGAGTCTCCTTCATGTAGTTGCATGTAAGTCAGTAAAGAGGGAGTTCCCTATTGGTGTAGTGGCTTAAAGATTTGGCGTTGGCGCTGTCGGCGCTGAGGTCTGGGTTCGATTCCCAGTCAGGGAGCTACCCACATACCAAAAAGCAAAAAAAATAGAAAACACCATGAATATTTTGTGCAATAAGAGATTTAATACAAGCAATAGAGTGTAACAAAATTATTGAGAAAAATAAGAAGAATCTAGGCTTGAAACTGCAGATATGACTCCCAGCATGTTTTCATTTGTACCAGAATTTCAGTTCATCAGATATGGTAAGGTCAAAGACATAATGACAATTGCCTTTGAAAGAAAAGCTTACTATTTACAGTTCCCAAGAGAAGAGTCACACCATGCCATGCAGGGCCACATGGGATAGTTAGTAACAAGGTCAGTCAAGAGACAGAAGGAGTGACGGGAAAGCAAGGGCATGGTTTCCACAAGAAGGAAAGAAAAAGCAAGGTACAGTACAAGGTTCAGTGGTTTGAATAATTTTAGAGGGTTACAAACTATAAGGGTGGTCTACAATTGTTTGGTACCTGGCCCTGGAGCTAAAGGTAGAGGAAACATTGGTTTGGTGAGTGAGAGTTAGATAATAAAGGTGGTTGGAAAGATGGGATTTCGGTTGGTTAATTTTCATAAGAAATATGTACTCAGAGAGGATTTTTTTTTTTGCTACCTCTAGGAATTAGCAAGCTCTGGGAGAAGCAAGTCTCTCCCTCCCCATAAAGTTCTCAAGATGTCAAAGCATCATAAAATATCAAAACTAACATGATTACTACATAGAAAACTCCACAACTGAATCATTTCCTCCTGACTGGGGGAAGAAAGAGGTCATTAATCTATTGAATTCAAACCAAATTACAGTGGCTATAATCTAGGAACCAAAATGCTGGAGTCAGTAAGTTTCTGCTATCACTGCCTCTGGACACACAGTGATCTGGAGAATGGAAACTGGAATACAGATGCATAAAAAGCTTATATATCCACAACTCTGTTTGACAGTGAGGAAAAGTACAGTATGAAAAAGTTCTTCATTTCTACCTTCCAAAGGTCACATGCCTGGACCTCTTCTCAAAGACCAGATTTGCCCAATGGCCTGACATGACTGAAAAAGCAGATAGTCTATATGAAACAATTTTCAGATATTGGACACCAGGGAGTACAGGTCAGGGATCTCTGAGAAAGCAGAAATAAACAAGGTGAGTCAATTACCCCCAGCTTACTGCTTGAAGTGAGTTTCTAAACTGTAGCTCAGGGAAGGGGATATACGTGGGGTCTGGCAGTGTATCTGAGTTGATAGTAGAGTCAGGAGTTCAGACAACCCAAGGTGGCTGCATTCACAGGGTAGAGCACCAGAGAGAAAAAGCTGAATAGAGAGCTCCAAGGACCTGCAGAAGGTCCTCCTCTAATCTTCAGGTAGAGTCTTCAGAAAGGTATTACTTGAAGTAGGGGGTCAAAATTAACCCTACACTAAAGTCTGTTTTGATCTTGCCTAACATCACTTAAATTGAAGCCTCTAAAGAATCAGAGAGTTTTCCAAGTAATAAAGTCAGCCATGTGTTAAGATTAAGCCTAATTGTTTGGGGGTGATGATCAAGAGTAAAAATTTTGGGGAGTTCAACAAGATGAAGACCAGAGAGGAGATCTCTAGAACCTCTCCTGGAAAATACAATTAAATAGCTGGCCAGTATTCAATATGAGAAAACCTGAGTGGCACAGTGACAACTGAGAAATCCATGCATTGCAAGAAAACAACTGAAAGTTAGAGAAAGGGGGTGAGTGGCAGAAAAAGGAGGAAGCAGAAATGGATCATGACCTGACCCCACCCCAGCTAACAGAAAGACCTAGAAAGAAATCAGGGAGCAGCACAATATAGGGCAGGAGGGAGGCCAAGCAGTGACAAGAGTGCAGGCCAGAGTGGCAGGAGTGCTGGGAGACAGTGTGGGGGATGGACCTAAAAGCAGCATTTTAGAGACAAAGTGTGAGAGCCAAGCTCTAAATGGTGAGTAGCAAGGGAGCTGAGCAAGGCATTTGAACTACCCTATATGGAAATAGGGGTCCAGATACAGTATTGTGGCTTGGAGTACACTCGTGCCCACGCACTTGCAAACAAGGTCCAGAACGGTTGCTATAAAAATGAAACACAGTCCAGGGCAAAATGCTAGAGAAGGGAGAAAGGTGGATTTGATGGCATTTGCCCTGAACAACATGAACAGCCTCAGCCTGCATTCCATCAGCCCCCCTGTCTCCCCCAGTTTCCAAAAAAAAACACACACACACAATTGCATCTTGGTGGTCTCCCACTTCTCCTGCAGCTTCCCCAACAAACTGCAGGAAGCAGACAAACAGCTAACCACTGTGCCCTGCCCCCAAATTCTGGTGGAGACCAAACATACAGCTTAAACATCTCCTCTGTCTCCCTAAACATGCCTTTGAGCACCACCTAGTTTCTAGCAAGACACCACAGAAATACTAATCAGAGAAAGAGATCTCAGAGGGCTTTGCTGGAAATAAAGCCCTCATGCCACAGAAGAAGAATACAACAGACAGTATGAGTACCTTAGGATTTAAAACTGCTCAGAAAGAGATGAAAAGTCTCCAGAAAATAATCTTATATATGTAGAAATTTATTGACTAAGTGACAGAGAATATAAGATAGCAGTTCTAAAAGCTCTAAGAGAAATGAAAACATACTGCTGGAATGCCATAGCTGAGATGAGTGATCTCAGAAGGAAATCTGTGAACAAAAGGAACATTTTAACAAAAAAATGCAAGCTATAAAGAAGAATGAGATGAAAATGTGAGAGATACATAATACAATAAAAAAGTGAGAAATGAAATAACTCCCATAGGAAACGGGGCCAACCAGATGAAGGAAAGAATTCGTGATGTTGAAGATCAGAACATGGAAACATCTCAGAAAGAGAAAGACAAGGAATACAGAACAAAAAGGATTGAAAGAACTCTTCAAGAAGTGTCTAACTACATTAAACACACACACACACACACACACACACACACACAATATCAAGATAATAGAATTGGAAGAAGGAGAAGAGAACTCTACAAAGAGCATACTCAAACAAATAGTAGAAAAGAATTTTCCTAACTTATGGAAAGATCTGAAACCCCAAATTTCAGAAGAAAATATGTCCCCTAAATGCCTAGACCCTAACAGATATTCTTCAGGACATATTGTACTGAAGATGTCAAAAGACAAAGACAAAAAGACAATTCTCAAGGCATCCAGAAAAAAAAGAACTGTAACCTTTAGAGGTAAACCCGTCAGGCTGGCATCAGACTTTTCAGCAAAAACTATACAAGCCAAGAGGGAGTGTAATCAAATATTCAAAATATTAAAAGAGAGAAACATTTAGTCAAGAATAAATTATCCAACAAAATTATCCTTCCGATATGAAGAAGGAATAAAGACCTTCTCAGACACACAGAAGCTGAGGAAATTTGCCAGCATGAGACTGTCACTTCAAGAAATACTAAAGGAAGCTCTTTAACCTGAAACAAAACATCAGAATAAATGAATAGAGTTGGGACAACAAAAAACAAACAAAAATTTCAAAAAGGAAGTAATGGCCATAGGAGATCATTATATATCAATCATCACTCTAAATGTTAATGGACTGAACTCACCAATAAAAAGACACAGAGTAGTAGACTGGATTAAAAAACAAAACCTACCCATATGCTGTCTCCAAGAGACACACCTAACCCATGAAGACAAACACAGACTCAGAATGCAAGGATGGAAAACAATACTCCAAGCAAATGGTAACCAGAGAAAGCAGGAGTTGGCGTACTGATACCTGATGAAACAAACTTCAGATTCAAAAAGATAAGAAGAGACAAAGATGGACATTACATAGTGATAGAATGCACAAGACTGTTGCCTTCTAGCTGCCGACCCATCTGTACTCCTATTCATTCCTCATGATATCCTAAGGCAAGAGCTGGGTGTGGAGGTCACGGAGGCCTAGAATATTTAGGAGACAATGTTCCTCCTTCACTCACACACCTCACATTACCCTGTATGGCGCTTGAGGATGGCTGGTAGGCAATGCCAAGTAAGATTCTTCAAGGGAGGAACAACCTAAGACAGGCGTAGTCAGATAGGGGCCATCAGGAGAGTGCTTGGGCTCAACAAACGTGAGGCATGACCCTCACTCCTTCTGAGGTTAATCTCTTGCCCCCTGGCTTCCTTGCATCCCAGGCTGCTCCAGTGGTGATCTGATAGAACAATATCAGTCATTTTCTCTTAGGGATGACTTGAATACTGAGCCAACCCCCTGGGGTGGTTTCAGTACACTGAATCCTTGGGGCTATGTATATGTGTAAAGGCACAATACATGCTGGAACACAATGAGGACTTTCAGGAGCAGCCATAAGTCATAATGATCACAGACCTTGGAAAGGGGAAGTTTTTACTTTCCCATACAATTTTCACTTACTTATTGTATCCCTCAATAGAAGCCATTCGTTGGTTTGATTCGGAAAGCTCAGTCCATGAGTCTGGGGTCCCTTGGCCCCGCTTATATTCTATTCTTGGTTACTGTCTGCCTTAACTTTGCATCACTCTTCTTGTTCTCCCACAGCTCATGTCATGCTGGACGTGACATAATACAACAAGAAGACTTGACACTAATTAATATATATGCTCCCAATCAGAAATCACAAAAACATACAAAGCAATTACTAATAGATCTAAAAGGAGAAACTGAAAAAAGCACAATCATTGTAGGAGTCCTAAACACACCCTTACTGGCAAGGACAGATCATTCAAACAGAAAATAAATTAGAAAATATCAGCTCTAAATGACACATTATAGCAATTGGAGATAATTGACATTTTTAGGACATTTCATTCAGCAAAAAAAGACTATACCTTCTTTTCTAATGCACATGGAACATTCTCAAGGATAGACCATATGCTGTGACACAAAAATAACCTCAGCAAATTGAAGAAGATTGAAATCATACCACGTGTATTCTCAGACCACAAAGTTCTGAAATTGGAGATCATCTGTAAAAAGGAAGCAGAAAAAAATCTAATATACATGGAGCTTAAACAACATTTTATTTAAAAATGACTGTACCAAAGAACAAATAAAAGAAGACATTAAAAATACATAGAAACTAATGACAATGAAAATACAACATATCAAAATTATTGGGACACAGCAAAAACAGTAATAAGAGGGAGATTTATATCATTACAGTCTATCTTAAGAAACAAGAAAAATCACAAGTAAACATCCTAACATCCCATCTTAAAGAACTAGAAATAAAGAACAGAAAAAAACCCCTAAGTCAGCAGATGAAAAACAATAATAAAAATTAAAGCAGAACTAAATGAACTCAAGAATAGAAAGAGAGTAGAGAATATTTATTAAACAAAGAGTTCGTTTTTTGAGAAAAATTGAAAAACCCCTGGCTAGACTAACCAAAGCATGAAAGAAATAAACACAAATATCTAAAATTTTTAAAGGGGGGAGTAATTACCACTGATACCACAAAATACAAAGGACTATAAGAAAATATTTTGAAGGTCTTTATGCCACCAAATTTAATAACCTAGAAGAAATGGACAAGTTTATCGTAACTTATAGCCTACCTAGACTGAACCAAGAAGAATTAATGCCTATCCTCCTCAGACTCTTCCAAAAACTGAACATGTGGTAATCCTTTCTCACTTATTCTATGAGGCGACCATTACCCTAATACCAAAGCCTGGTAAAGAAAACACAAAAAAGAAAACGATAGACCAATATCTCTGATGAACACAGATGCAAAAATTCTAAACAAAATATTAGCAAATAGAGTACAACAATGCATCAAAAAGATAATTCACCATGATAAAGTGGGATTCATCCCAGGAACATAAGGATGGTTCAACATATGAAGATCAATGTGATACACCACATTAAAAAAATAATAGATAACGATCATATGATCATATCAATTGATACAGAAAAAGCATTTGACAAGATATAACATCCATTTATGATCAAAACACTGAATAAAATGGGTATATAAGAAAAGTGTCTAAATATAATAAATGCCATATATGATAAATATCAGTTAATATCAGTTAATATCATAGTGAGTGTGGAAAAGCTAAAGTCCATTCCCTTAAAATCAAGAAAAAGCCAGAACAATCAGGCAAGAGAAGGGAATACAAAGTATACAAATTGGTAGAGAAGAGGTCAAATTGTTACTATCTGCAGAAGACATGATCCTTTACATAGAAAATTCCAAAGACTCCACCAGGAAACTATTAGAAACAATAAACAAATACAATAAAGTCACAGGGTACAAAATCAACAGCATTTCTATATATAAACAATGAATCTTCAGAAAAAGAAATGAGTCAATACCTTTTGCTATCACAACAAAAGGAATACCTGGGAATTAACTTAACAACAAATGTGACAGACTTACACACTGAAAACTATAAGACACTTTTGAAAGACATTGAAGAGGACACAAAGAAATGGAAAGACGTTCTGTGTTCATGGACAGGAAGACTTAACATCATTAAAATGTTCATATTACTCAAGGCAATTTACAGATTTAATACAACTCCTATCAAAATCCCACAAACATACTTTCACAAAATAGATTTTAAAAATTATCAGATTTGTATGGAACCACAAAAGACTTCAAATCACCAAAGCAATACTACCTAAAAAGAATACGGCTGGTGGAATCACACTCCCCAATTTCAATTTATACTACAAAGCATCAATAATCAAAACAGCATGGAATTGGCAGAGAAACAGGCACACAGACCAATGGAACAGAATCAAAAACCCAGAAATAAATCCACAAATTTATGGACAAATAATTTTTGATAAAGGAATGAAAATATGCAATTGGGAAAAGAAAGCCTCTTCAGTAGATGGTGCTGGGAAAACTGAAAAAACATATGCAAAGGAATGAACCTGAGCTGAAAACTCTCACCATATATTAAAATTAACTCAAAAATGGATTTAAGACCTCCACATAAAACCAAAAGTAATAAACTGTATAGAAGAAAACATTGTTACTAAACTTACAGACCTAGAGCTCAAGGAAGGCTTCATGAACCTGACCTCAAAGGCAAGGAAAGTAAAAGCAAAACTAAATGAACAGAACTATATCAAACTAAAAATCTTCTGCACAGCAAAAGAATCTATTAACAAAGCAAACAGACAGCCAAGTGAATGGGAGAAAATATTTGAAATAAATGCAACTGATAAGGGTCTCATATCTAAAATATACAAGGAACTAATACAACTTAACAAAAAACCAAACAAACAAACCCAATTAAAAAGTGGGTAGAGGACCTAAACAGACACTTCTCCAGTAAAAATAAAAAATTTATAAAAATGGCCAACAGACATATGAAAAAATGCTGAACCTCATTAGCTATCAGGAAAATGCAAATCAAAACCACAATGAGATACCACCTCACACCTGTGAGAATGGCTATTATCAACAAGACAAGGAATAACAAGTGCTGGAGAGGATGTGGAAAGAAAGGAACTCTCACACACTGCTGGTGGGAGTGCAAATTGGTACAACCACTATGAAAGATGGTGTGGAGGTTCCTCAGAAAATTGGGAATGAAGTTACCATATGACCCAGCAATCCTCTTGTGGGTGTCTACAAAATAAACTTGAAAACTGTAGTTTTCAAAGACTTATGCACCCCAATGTTCATTGCAGCACTGTTCACAGTGGCCTACATATGAAAAAACCAAAATACCCTTCAATATATGAGTGGATAAAGAAGCTGTGGTACAAATACACAATGGAATATTACTCAGCTATAAGAAAAGATGAAATACTGCCATTTGTGACAAAATGGATGGACCTAGAGATCATCATGCTAAGCAAAATAAGCCAGATGAAGAAAACAAGGAACCATATGATTTCACTCATATGCAGAATATAAAACTGAAAACAACAAAGGGGAAAACAAACAAACAAAAAACACCCATGGACACAATCAATAGTTTCATTATTATTGGGGGGCAAAGGGGGATGGGTGGGAGAGGTGGGAAGGGGAGCCAAATATATGGTGATGGAAAGAGAACTCACACTGCGTGGTGAACATGTAATGCAACAAATAGATGATGCACTGTAGAATTGTACACCTGGAACCTATGCAATTCTTGCTAGCCAATGTCACCCCAATAAGTCTAACAATAAGAAAATATTTTATATAAAAAATAAGAAAAGAAAAGGTAAAGTTTTTGTGAAGTATATGGAGGTATTATCAGATTCATATACTATCTTTTGCTTTCATGTTGTTTTCATACTTTTTCATGTTAAATTAAATTATTGTCATTGTCAGAGCCAGAACAGGTCACCCCAAGATATCCCACAATGGTATTTTAATTATTCTGAATGAAAGTTCATTTAAGAAGAAATTGCTCATGTAAGAAGAAACCCTGAACTCTTAGTCCCCCTAAAAGCAGAAGCTAAACCTCCCATGCAATAGGTGCCCTTCCTGGTCCTGAGGGTTGAGAGACAACCTTTTCAAAAATGTTATGAGAATCCAGAGTCAATAAGCTGTATAAGGAAACCTTATAACCCTTCTATTAATTTTCTGCCCAAGCCCAAACTTTGTTTAGATTCCTCACTAATGAATACCAAACCGTGCTTAGTTCCTTTCAAATGAGCACTGACTCTCTGTCTTGTCAGTTACTCACAAACTTATTGTTGCTTTGTTTAAAAAGTATAAAAATGTGTCCAGTTCAATAATCTCTTTGAGCCTATGTTTATGATCAGAGCATATATTGTGATTCTTCTTTGCACACTGTAGGTGAGAAAAAAATAATTTCCCCTCTTACTATTTTAAGTTTTTATGGCTAGGCAAATAACCAAATTAACATGAGACAAATCAACAGGAGAAAATGACCATATTTATTATGTACATACATATGGGGGTGCTATAAGACTATGAAACTGTTCATATACTTCTTTTCTATATGACAAAGTTCCCTTTTAAATTCAAGTAGCCCTTTGTTTCTTCAAATATGGTTGCTTGAGTTTTCTAGGTCTACAGTTTTATCACCTGTGAAAAGAGCTAAACTTATCTCTTCTTTTCACATGTGTAAGGGGCATGAGGGTCTTTTTGCCTTAGCAGCTGGCTTTCAGATGCAACAGAAGGGTGTCTTTGCTTGGCTTTCCAAAGGCTACAGAGTTAGGAGAACATCTCAACTGTCACATCTTGACATAGATCACCTGGCCCAAGCTTATGCTGCTTATTACATTATCTATGTTGTGTTCCCCTTGATCAAGGAGGTGAGAAACCAGCTCCACTTCCTGTCTCTCCTTTACCAGCTTCCATGCTTTGAAAGTATGAAATGCAGAACAAAACATGCAATTTTTTACCTATCAAAAACTGTTCACTATGAGTCTGATTAATACTTTTGCATTGAAATTTATTCAGGACAGGGTTTTGCACCAAGAGGTTAAACTGATGTTGTGGTGGTAGCTGCTGTATCCATTCTGGAAATTGGGATCTGAGATATACACCATATATGCAATTTTCTACTTTCTTCCATTTCTAGTTATTTTTCTGGAACTAAAAGAAATTAATCTTCTCAGCAAATTCTAACAAGACTGCTTTTACCCTGTTTCTTCCATCTGTCAACTACGGTAAGTTTATTTACAGATTATAAATCATTCCATAGTCATCTTTCAAACTGAGCTCATTATAATCCACAGAAATTTCAAACACCAATATTAAATTCAAATTCCACCTCAAGATTTAAAATAAATTTTTCAATATGGTCACAGTAAGTGCCTTGGAATTCATTGACTCCAGTGCTAGGAGTTATAATTTTACAAGGTGCAATGATTCTTAGCAATCCCACCGAAATCCCATGGGTAATAGATATAAATCTTAGACTACAAATTCAATGTGCAAGAAATTTTGCTTTTTTTATTTTCTATTGGTTAACTTAATTTTTAACTATGAGCATCATTCCACTCTATAGTAGAGGAAATTTACCTTATTTTTTTTCTGGTTTCTGCCCTCAGTCTCTAGGGGCCTAACTCTAATATCATAGCTTTTGATGCTCGTGCACTAAGCATACAGATTATTACTAAAATATTTACATCACTTCCTACACAATCTCTTCAGATACAGTGTCCTCTCTGATATTTCTGTACCACAATCATGAGTATAAGAGTTTTGTTACAGTTTTCCATGATCTGCTGCCCAATAGTGCCATGTAAGTCATTCTTTCTGGGATCTTGCCATGATAATGCAGTTGAAAATAAGGGGACAAAGGACTCCTTACTCTTAAAAACCACAAAAATCTCTTCCCCACCTCCCAACCCCCAAATCAAAATTGTGTTCTAGTGTGGAAAAATTCCCACTTCCTGTTCTGTCAAGACTTCCTGTTTATGCCTTGATATCCTATCTGCACTGTAATCACTGAACATTTAGAAAAATAACCTAGAATGATAGGGAAGGTATTTCTGTTTTCTATTCTGCCACATTCTCCCCCTCAACCAAAGAGAAATATGCGGGCATCTGACACAGAAGAGGAGAATAAAAGAGAACATTTTAAGGAATGGAATAAAGACATAGATAGATAGATAGATAGATAGATAGATAGATAGATATGTTAAAATTCCAATATTATCCAGATATACAACTCTAGGATTCAAAAGGAGATGTATTAAAAACTAAATAATAAATACATTAAGAAAAGTCAAACCAAACTAAATGAAAATGGCCTTTTCAGGTTAAGGGCCAATCTCTAATGTTCACTTATCTTACAAAGCATGTGAGAACTCTGAATACTAATCAGTGAGGCTCTTGTTTGATTCCTTCCACAAAAGAGAATAGTAGAAATGTTCATATTTATTTTCACCCCAAGAACAAAGAAAGGTAAGTGCCCCACGGCCAGCGTGGGGAGAATGGAACCAGAGGGTAGATGACAGCAAATTAAGCAAAACACACATAGACATAAAAGGTAGCAAAGTTGGGACTGGGTTGTGCCCTGAGCTCTGATGGAGATACAGAGACCCTTCAGGTCTGCAGCAGATTTATTTTATATCCCAAGAACCACAAGGGTGTAACTTCTTAATTGTGAAACTATGTTGCCAACCCCCATCCTTTCATCTTGTTTATGATTCCTCTGCCTCCGCAGGCAATGTCACTTTCCTCCTTCCCCTTAGCCAGCCAGAAACAACATCCTGAGTAGTGTCCTTGTTCATCAAGTTTTGAGCAGCCTCGCAAGAACCTCGAACCTCGGACTCCAATCACCCAGGTAGCCTTGTTAAACCCATTTTCTCTCAATAGACCTGGTCTCTGTCTCAAATGCTGCCCACATTTTCCCCTTTTTTGTTTTTTTAAAAAGAGGTGGTGCAACATGGGCATGCATGGCTCATACACAGGGCTGCAGTTCCTGTTCTTGGCTCACTGTGGAGGCACACCACTGGGTCCTACAAGCAGTGTGAGCCCGCAGATTCCACCCCAACAACTGGTTGCTGAAACAGGCCTGGGAAGAAAGGCGGATTTGATAGCATTTTCCCCAGCCAGCAGAAGCAGCCTCGGCCCACATCACCCAACTTCCCTAGCATAGCTCAGGACAAGGAGCTGCCCCAGAGCAACTTTTGCTGGAAACTCCCCTCTCCTACAGCCTCCCCAACCACCTAACTCACTGCAGGGAATGGAGGGACCCCAGATAGATGTGCAACACTTCCAAACATAGCAAGAGACCAGAAATAAGAAATAAACAACCCCCCCTCCCAAACTTGACCCCAGTGCCACCTAGTGTCTGCCATACAGCAAGACACCACAAAAGTACTAATCTGGGCTTCTGGGCTCTGCTGAACATAACGTCCTGATGTCAAAGAGGAGGAACCCAGCAGACAGAATGAATTCCTTACAAACTAAAACTGCTCAGAAAGAACAGGAAATTTATCCAGAAGACAGCTTCTTAGAATTAGAAGTTTCTGAACTAGGTGACAGAGAATTTAAAGTAGCCATTCTAAAGGCTCTGAGAGAAATGAAAACATACTGGCAGAACACCATAGCTGAGATGAACGACATAAAAAAGGAGATGAACGACATAAAATAGGAAATCCATGAACAAATGGAATAATCTAACAAAGAAATTCAAAACATAAGGAAGATTGAGATGGAAATGCGAGAGATAAATAATACAATAAAAGAAGTGAGAAATGAAATAACTGCCATAGGAAACAGGGCAAATCGGATGAAGGAAAGAATTAGTGACATTGAAGATCAGAACATGGAAAGAGCTCAGAAAGAGGAAGAAAGGGAATACAGAACCAAAAGGATTGAAAGAACTCTGCAAGAACTATCTGAAAAAAAACTGTAAAAAAAAAAAAAAAGAACTATCTGACTCCATGAGACAAAACAACATCAGGATAATAGGATTATAAGAAGAAGCGGAGCACTCTACAGAGAGCATACTCAAAACAAATAGTAGATGAAAATTTTCCAAACCTATGGAAAGATCCAGAACCCTAAGTTCAAGAAGAAAACAGGTCCCCTAGATACCTGGACCCTAACAGATCTTCTCCAAGACACATGGTACTAAAGATGTCCAAAACTAAAGACAAAGAGACAATTCACAAGGCACCCAGGGAAAAAAGAACGATAACCTTTAGAGGAAAACCCATCAGGCTAGCATCAGATTTCTCAGCAGAAATTCTGCAAGCCAGGAGGGAGTAGAATTTAATATTCAAAAATTTAAAAGAGAGAAACTTCCAGCCAAGAATAAATTATCCAGCAAAATTATCTTTCAGATATGAAGGTGGAATAAAGACCTTCTCAAACACACAGAAGCTGGGGGAATTTGCCAGCACAAGGCCAGCACTCCAAGAAATACTGAAGGAGGCTCTTTGACCTGAAACAAAACATCAGGAAAAATGGGATAAAGTTGGGGCAATAAGAAAGAAACAAAAATAGGGGAGGGGTGGGAGAGGAGGGAGGAGAAGCTAAATATAAGGTGATGGAAAGAGAACTAAAAAATAAAATAAAATAAAATAAATATTTTAGATTAAAAAAAAGAAAGAAACAAAAATAAAACAAAACAAAGAAATAAGTAAGGCCCACAGGAAATCCTCACATATCAATCATCACTCTAAATGGTAATGGACTGAACTCACCAACAAAAAGACACAGAGTAGCAGACTGGATTAATAAACAAAACCCATCCATATGCTATCTTCAAGAGACACACATCAACCATAAGGACAAATGCAGACTCAGAGCGAAAGGATGAGAAACAATACTCCAAGGAAATGGTAACCAGAGAAAAACAGGAGTTGCAATACTGATATCTGATGAAATAAACTTCAGGTTAAAAAATATAGTAAAAGACAAAGATGGACATTACATAATGATAAAAGGCACCACACAACAACAAGAAGATATGACACAAATTAATATATATGCTCCCAACCAGGATGCACCAAAATATACAAAGAAACTACTAACAGATTTGAAAGGAGAAACTGGCAAAAACACAATCATTGTGGGAGACTTAAACACCCTGCTAACAACCATGATCAGATAATCCAAACAAAAAATAAATAAGAAAATATTAGCTCTAAATGACACATTACAGCAATTGGACATAATTGACATTTACAGGACACTTCATTCAACAAATAGACTATACCTTCTTTTCTAGAGCACATGGAACATTCTCAAAAATAGAACACATGCTGGGACAAAAAAGTAGCCTCAGTAAATTCAAGAAAATCGAAGTCATACCAAGTGTATTCTTAGACCACAAAGCTTTGAAACTGGAGATGAACTGTAAAAGGAAAGCAGAAAAAACTACATATACATGGAGATTAACCAACATCTTATTTTAAAATGACTGAATAAAAGAACAAATAAAATATGAGATTAAAAATATATAGAAACTAATGACAATGAAAATACAATGTATCAGAATTATCGGGACACAGCGAAAGCAGTAATAAGAGGGAAATTTATATCACTCAGGCCTATCTTAAGAAACCAGAAAAATCACAAGTAAAAACTTTAGCATCCTATCTTAAAGAACGAGAAAAAGAAGAGTCCAAAGTCAGCAGAGGAAAGAAATAATAAAAATTAAAGGAGAGTTAAACCAGTGAGAGCACAGAAAGACAATAGAAAAAAATTAATATTATGAAGAGCTGGTTCTATGAGAGTCAACAAAATTGACAGACTCCTGGCGAGACGAATCAAAGGACGAAAGGAAAGGACACAAATATCCAAAATTAGAAATGAAAGGGGAGAAATTACCACTGATACCACAGAAATACAAAGGATCGTAAGAAAATATTATGAAGGACTTTATTCCACTAAATTTAACAACCTAGAAGAAATGAACAAGTTTCTAGAAACTTATAGCCTACCCAGACTGAACCAAGAAGAACTGGATAATCTAAATAGACAAACCAATCGCAACGAGATTGAAATGACTATCCATAATCTTCCTAAAGGCAAAAGCTCTGGTCCAGATGGTTTCACCAATGAGTTCTACTAAGCATTCAAAGAAGAATTAATGCCTGTCCTCCTCAGACTCTTCCAAAAAATTGAAAAGGAAGCAATACTTACTAACTCATTCTATGAGGCCAACATTGCCCTAATACCAAAGCTTGGTAGCAACAACACAAAAAAAGAAAACTATAGACCAATATCTCTGATGAACACAGATTCAAAATCCTAAACAAAATATTAGCAAATAGAATACAACAATGCATCAAAAAGATCATACATCATGATCAAGTGGGATTCATCCCGGGAGCACAAGGATGGTTAAACATATGAAAATCAACCAATGTGATACACAACATAAACAAAATAAAAGATAAAGATCATATGGTCATAGCAATTGATGCAGAAAAAGCTTTTGACAAGATACAACATCCATTTATGATCAAAACACTAAATATCATAGGTATAGAAGGAAAGTATCTCAACATAATAAAGGCCATATATGACAAACCCTCAGCTAACATCATACTGAATGGGGAAAAGCTGAAACCTAATCCCCTAAAATCAGGAACAAGACAAGGATGCCACCTGTCACCACTGTTATTAAATATACTACTGTAAGTTGTAGCCACAGCAATCAAGCAAGAGAAAGAAATAAAATGTATCTAAATTGGGAAAGAAGAGGTCAATTGTCACTATTTGCAGATGACATGATCCTTCATATAAAAAACTCCACAGATTCCACCAGTAAACTATTAGAAGCAATAAATGAATACTGTAAAGTCGCAGGATACAAAATCAATGTACAACAATCATCACTATTCCTGTATACAAACAACAAATCCTCAGAAAAAGAAATGAGGGAGTCAATTCCTTTTGCTATCACCACCAAAACAATGAAATACCGGGGAATTAACTTAACAAAAAATGTGACAGACTTATACACGGAAAACTATAAGACACTTTTGAAAGACATTGGAACAGACTTTAAGTGGTGGAAAAATATCCCCTCTTCATGGATAGGAAGACTTAACATTGTTAAATGGCCATTCTGCTCAAAGCAATCTACAGTTTTAATGCAATACCCATCAAAATTCCACAATCATACTTTCGTGAAATAGATAAAAGAATTATCAGATTCGTATGGAACCATAAAAGACCTCAAATTGCCAAAGCAATGCTACATAAAAAGAATAAGGCTGGTGACATTACACTCCCTGACTTCAATTTATATTCCAAAGCATCAATAGTCAAAACAGCTTGGTATTGGCAGAAAAACAGAAATACAGACCAATGGAACAGAACTGAAAACCCATAAATAAATCCACAAATTTATGGACGAATAATCTTTGATAAAGGATCAAAAAACATACAATGGGGAAAAGACAGCCTCTTCAGTAGGTGTTGTTGGGAAAACTGGAAAAACATATGCAAAAGAATGAACCTGAGCTGTGAACTCTCTCCATATACAAAAATTAACTCAAAATGGATTAAAGACCTTCATATCAGACCTGCAACAGTAAACTGTATAGAAGAAAACACTGGTACTAAACTTATAGACCTAGGACTCAAGGAAGACTTCATGAACCTGACCTCAAAGGCAAGGGAACTAAAAGCAAAAATAAATGAATGGGACTATATCAAACTAAAAAGCTTCTGCACAGCAAAAGAAGCCATCAACAAAGCAAAGAGACAGCCAACTGAAAGGGAGAAAATATTTGCAAATAACACATCAGATAATGGTCTAATATCTAAAATATATAAAGAACTAATAAGACTTAACAACAAAAAAAACAAACAACCCAATTAAAAAGTGGGCAGAAGAACTAAACAGACACTTCTCACACAAAGAAATACAAATGGCCAGCAGACATATGAAAAAATGTTCATCCTCATTAGCTATCAGGGAAATCCAAATCAAAACCACAGTGAGATATCACCTCACACCTGCTGGAATGGCTATTATCAACAAAACAAGGAATAACAAGTGCTGGAGAGGATGTGGAGAAAAAGGAACTCTGATACAGTGCTGGTGGGAATGCAAATTGGTCCAACCACTGTGGAAGATGGTGTGGAGGTTCCCCAGCAATCCCCATTCTGGGGACCTACCTTAAAAAATTGAAAATCTTTGTCTGCAAAGACTTATGTACCCCAATGTTCATTGCAGCGTTGTTCACAGTGGCCAAAACATGGAAACAACCAAAGAGCCCTGCGACAGATGACTGGATAAAGAAGCTGTGGTACATATACACAATGGAATATTACTCAGCTATAAGAAAAGATGAAATATTGCCATTTGCAACAAAATGGATGGACCTGGAGATCATCATGCTTAGCGAAATAAGCCAGACAGAAAAACAAAGGACTGTATGACTTTACTCATATGTGTAATATAAAACTGAAAGCAACAAAGAAAAAAGAACTGAACAAACAAATAAATAACCCATGGACACAATCAATAGTTTAATGTTTATTTGGGGATGAGTGGGTTAAGGAGTGGAGAAAGGGGAGAGGGTGGGAGAGGAAGTAGGGGAAGCTAAATATAAGGTGATAGAAAAAGAAGTCACATTAGTTGGTGAAATTATTATACAACAAGTTGACAATGCACTGTAGAATTGTATGCCTGAAATCTATGTAATTCTTGCTAATAGATGCCACCCCAATAAGTCTAACAATAAAAATGAATTAAAGAAAAAAAAGAGGTGGTAGTATCAAGTCTGTGACTATTGCAACAGGGCGAGTCTTGTGGGAGGGTTCTCGAGATCTCCCTATTTTATCTGCCTTCCTCACATTCTTTTGAGTGCCATGATCCCCACAAATGTCCATGGGAAGTTGAGGGGCTGGAGTCTCATCTTCTACATCTGCTTCCTGAGGGTGATCATTGCCCCTACCTATCTGGAATCCATGGAGCTCTCTCCCTATCTGATCTAAAAGAGAAAACGGGTCTCGAGATTCACCATGTTGACTCCTTTGGTCAAGATGGGCTGGAAGACTTGCAAGGTGACATCTGCACTCCAATGGTCCCTAGATAAGGAGAACCAAATTCAAAAGCATTGGTCTGAAAAGCAGGCCTCAAAACCACTGCTACAGGGTGGAGTCTGCATCTTGCTGACTGAGTTCTGCTGACCACCCAGGTGTCACTACCTATCCAGGAATGGCCTAGGGATTATATAATTAACAAGCATAGATTTACTTCCACTAGGTTAATTATCTAAAGTCTAGCAAAACTAGCTAAATAAAGTTTTATCATTACATATCACAAATTTTAGGATGATTGATCAAGGCTGGAGATGGGACATTTTGGGAATAAAATCAGCAGACACAGGTTACAAGTTTTTCTCTGAATGATTTTTAACTCAAACCAGGGCAAAGGATATCTGGGAGACACAGGCTCTGTCAGAAGTTGGAATGAGCTTCTCGGGGGTCCATGCTTAACCAATCTCTCCGGTACCCATGTAGGTTGCAAATCTCCTTCTGGAAAAACACAAACAAACCCTCTTCCCCATATTAGTACTGGATCTGGCCCCTTCCAACAACCAGTAGCCAGATCTTTCCACAATAGTTTGCCTTTAAGTGTTTTTAACTTTTCATAACCCTGCACTACTTTTGTTAGAGTAGCAGATCGTGTCAAGGGGGTTTTGTGATCCTCAGGTAAATGAGAACATGTGGGCCAATGGTTCAGACACTCCTGTATTAACATCCACAACACAAAGGCATGTATAG
>PVJL010016046.1:0-22207 GCA_004026885.1 Lyroderma lyra
TTATAAATGATAATGTAACAGTTTCATTCTGCTCAATATAATAATCTGGGAAAGATTGTTAGACATTTTCTTATAACTCTTGTGTTCTACCAGAACGTTGTATGCCATTATTTATTCTTTATAGACTGGACACTCATTCACCATTACAATATTTCCTTACTGCCACACCTACCATCCACTTTGTTTTCCTCTTAAAATACTGGCAAATAAGTAATTATATATGTAATGAAACACAAAGATTTTGAGAAACAAATCTGATAATTTCTTTTCTTTCCCTACCACACTGCTCATCCTTTTTCCTCCCTTTTTGCCCCAACAAAATTCTATGAGTCACAGTGAATGAAGTAAATATAACAAAACAATATTAATATTTATTTTCCTACAACTGTGATTTATTACTTCCATTAATTTTTAGGGAATCATCAAGAAACAAATACATGTTGTTTAAAATGTTTCATAAACTTTATTTTTAAAGTGATTCTTTTCTGTATCATTTAGCATTTATCTTATACTGACATTTTTATTATTCAAAAATTCTCACTTGAATAAGAACAGTTCATCTAGAATATCACAACTATTCTGCATCATTAATATCCTAATGCATTATTTATGGTGGTGAATAATATCTTGAAATGAGAAGTCACTGAGGATAAAATATTGCTCTATCATGTTCCATTATAGGAAGGAATACTGTTAATTAAAGTGATGTCACAGAAATGAGAAGAAATGGAAAAAGCTCTTGATATTGTTCTATCCTCAAGGCTCAATTCCCTCTTTGGAAACCTGATAAAAATTACATCATGTTTTGTATGTATAGTAGATGTGGACCTATCTTATAAATACAGAATCACTGAAGTGTTGGGCTGAAGCAAATCTTAAAGGCCCCCTTACTTTCTTTGTACTGTGTCTACAAAGAGTAGCACCAGAAAGCTGTACTTGGAGCATTAAGGTCATTAAATAAGAATCCTTTTTATTCAGTGACCACTTTATAAGATTATTATTGGGTCTCCTTTCTAACTGAAATTTGAGTATGTATGTATGTATATATGTATGTACGTACATACATACAAGAGCTGCCTGGAAAAAAAAATCCAGCCATTGTCAATATAACAAGAACTGTTAAATTGGCTGGATACTTTCCGGGTATCTCTGTATGTATGTTTGTGAGCATGTGTGCCAAGTATCATTCCATATATGTGTGTTTCAATATACCTTCTAACTTGTGCATGTGTGTGTGTGTATACTTATATACATATGAGTATGTGTATATATACATATATGAAGGACACTGATACACTGATAAAACTATTTTGTGGATTTCTCTCATAAATCCATTTTTTGTAGTAGTTTTTCCATGGACTCTTTTGGGATTTTTAAATATGTAATCAAATCACCTGCAACTAGACGTGGTTTTACCCATTCTTAATCAAACTTAAGTCTCGATGTCTAATTATATTGGCTTTTTCGGCCAACACACATGTGCACACCACAGAGATACTGAACATCCTTCTTTAACTTATACCTGATTCTAACCATTAGTGTTCCACATAAATAGGTGAATTTTGAACTTGTGTGTATATGTATGTGTGTACCATGTCTGTGCATGTGTAAAACAATAGTAAGTGACTATCCATCAATTCCTGTTTTAAAATTTTTCTGAAACATAAATAGAGCTTAAATTTTGTCAAGTGACTTTTCCCTATGTTCAGAAAAATCTTCTCCTCAGTTCTACTAGTATGAAGAATTATTTTAGTGGATTTTTTTGGTATTGAGTCACTCTTAAGATTCCTGGAATAAAACTCACTTGGTCATGATGTATGTTTTAATGCAACACTGATTTCTTTTAAAGTATTTTTTTTATTTCAGATTTCTGTATCAATGTTCATAAGTAAATTGATCTATAATTTTCCAAAATAAAATATTTTGTAATCCATGTTATATTGACTTGATGAAATGAACCGAAAGTTTCCTTAATTCACTATGCTTTGGAATAACTGAGGGAGCATAATTAAGGAAGAGTTATCTGACCCTGTATATCTTCTTAGTAAATTCTTACACTACTTTATTTATTTTAGGATAATTAGTCTGTTTAGACTTTCTGTGGTAACCTTAATTTTCCTGGAAAATGATATATTTTATGAAGATTTTCAAATCCATGTGATTATAATTGAGCAAATGTTCCTTTGTAATTTAATTTCCTGTTTTGATCATTACCCCTCTCCCACCCTTACTCAGCTTCTAATATTTGAATATTTGTTCTCTCTCTTTCTTGATTAATTAGTACTTTGTCTATTGATTTTTTCAAAGAACTAGTTTTTAAATTAACTCATTAATTTCCTTTTTATTTTTATTCTATCCTGCTGCTTTTTTTGTTTATTTTGTTTTTCTAGGTTTTTATCTGATCATTTTGTTTTTCATAGGTGCATTAATTAATGCTAAAAAATTGTTCAGTATATCCCATGTATTCTAAAAGATCATGTATTCATTTTCATTATGTTCAATAAATTATTCAATTTTATTTGATATTTCTCCTCTGACCCCAAATTTATTTTAAATAGTGTGCTTTTTAATTATTAGGTAGAGAAAACTTTTGTGGGGATTTTTGGCCTTTTTAAAAAAATTAATTTCACTTTTCCTCCCTGGCTATTTGAGGGTCAGCTGCCATCATGAATGACACAGTAACTATCTGGACCACAAAGTTCAGACTACTGCAATGGAAACATTTGCCTTCAGCCTGGGAAGGCAATAGTACCTAAGACAGAAATTGAGGAAAAACAAGCCAAAATATACAAGGCCACACCAGATACTATCTTTGTATTTAGATCCAGAAGCCATTTTGGTGGTGGCAAGACAACTGGCTTTGGCATGATTTATGATTCTTTGGATTAAGCAAAGAGAAATGAATCCAAACACAAACTTGCAAGACATGGCCTGTATGAGAGCAAAAGACCTCAAGAAAACAGCAAAAGGAACCCAAGAACAGAATGGAGACAGTCAAGGGGACTGCAAAGGCCACGCTGGTGCTGGCAAAAAGAAGAAAGATTCATCAGTGATTGTGGCAACTGCGCAGATTTTTCGTGAGAGGATTAATAAACTAAGAATTTTTACGTAAAGAAAATTAGTTAACTCCTGGTTTTATTCTATTACAGTAATGTTTGTATTATTGCTATTCGTTGGAAATCACCAAGGTTTTCTTTGTGGCCTGAAATATGGCCAATATTCTTTAATGCTCTATGTGAACCTTTTAAAAATGTTCGGTCTATCTCTGAGGTTCAGATTTTGACATATCTCTGTGAGATCAACCTCACTCACCTTTTACACTAAGCATTTCACTTATTTTTTTCTAGTTTGTTATATGTCCTATTAATGTAATATACATATTTAAAAAAAGACAAATAAGAGGATGAATTACATTTACAGACAGTAAAGGCACACCAGATAAACAAATGAAAGTCAGCATGAGCCTTTTGTGTCCTCAGCAATGGAGAGCTGTCAAAATAGCTTTTGTAGCTTCACAGCTCTAGAATAACTTGTTCTGTTTTCACCTCCTGTCAAACACGGCCTTTTATTTAGGAAATCTATCGGCTCAGCTTCCCAGCTCCACTTGGACGTGAGCCTTCTCCATCCTTTGCCCCTGATTCCCCCGACTCAATCCAAACTTGATTCCCCAGCAATTGCTCCTGGAAGTGGAGCTCTGTCTAGAGGGATCCTTACTTGGTTGTTTCAAGGGTTTAGAGGCAAAGATTGCTTCAGAAATATCCATCCCTACCTCACTTCCCCTGCTCCTTCCTGGTTTGGCTGCCATTTCCACAACAGCTCCCTAAGCTTTCCAGTGAATACTTCTACCAGTTTTCTTTCCTCAACTTCCTCCTATACACTAACTGATACCATGTGGTGGTTAACTTGACACCTAGTTTGGCTTTGTTGCTGTCATTGTTATTTTTTACAGTTTTATTTATGTGTACCAATTTGCTTAACAAGCACTGAATTTCTAGGACAGGTTTAGGCAATTGAAGAGCCTTTATAAGTAGTTTATATTGTGTAGATCCAAGGTATACTACAAACCTAGTCTGGAGCAAAATTGGAAAAAAAATCTTTCTAAAGACAGGCTTAGAAATTCTGATCCAGTAGGTTAAGATGTTCCCTTTCTCTGGTAGTGGGGCAGAGGCATACCTGGCTGCTAAGACACCATTCACAGGTACAGCCAAGAAAACGGTACAGACCACCAAAAACAAAACCAACTAATCTACCCCAAGTTATGGTACAGGTTTTGCAATTCAAATCATCTATACTCTGTGGCAAGCTTATAAAGCTTTGTTAAGATACGTCTGCTGTCAAAAAATGGGATCACTGCCATTGGTAATCCTACAGCTATACAATCCTGTGTCACATTTAAGATGCATCAAAAAGACTGTTTGCTAATAGGCCACAAAGAGCAGCATTAAGTCCAATAAGTATTATATTGTCTGTGAGTTTGAGGTTTTCCATTTGCATACCACTGTCTGTTTTCATGTGGTGATTCAGAGATTAAAAACTCCCTCCCTGATTACTTCTCATTTCTCCTTAAATTTTTAATAATAGCTAGTTGGGTCTGCCTGAATATGACTGATTCCTAACAGAAAAAGTCCAACTTCTCAATTCGAAAATATAGAAACAAAAATGAAAAGTCATTCGTATGAAGAGTACATGGTACAAAGCTGTATGAATTATGAATAAATAATTGAAACACATCATCAGATTTAATGTTTACATTTTCTGCAGGAAAATCTATGCTAGAATTACAAACCATTCTCTTTCAGGCCAAGATCAACCTGAATAAATATCCTAGGAGCATGAAAGAGTCCTCTGAAGAAGTCAGTTCTATCTTTGATTAAAAGATTCTAAAGCTTAAGATATTTCTGGGATTGTTTCCAGGAACATATATATAATTTACAGTGACTGACTGCTCACTGCTAACAATAATTCTGTTCTCCCAACCTTTATAATAAATGCAGGAAATACAAATTTGAGAGAGAAAAAGAAGGCCATCTCCCATTTTTCTACTAATGAAAGTAAAATTCAGATATCTCTGCATAAGCTGCATCTGTACCCAGGCTTATGTATTTTAAATATGAACTGAAATCTAGAGTTTTAATTCTGTTATTATAGAAAATTAAAAGTCTATCTTATAAAAGCAAATGGGCCTAAAACTAGTGGTTCCCTTTCAAACTTAATAATCCGCTAAATGGTATGGATCACCTGCTGTTTAAGGCACTGGGCTTGGTACTGAGAAATAAGAAAAATAAAGGAGAAATGCTCTGGTCCTCAGGGAATTCAGAAGCTGGTATACATATCTGAGAGTACAGAAAGGTATGTATTCAGGAAGAGAATGTGGCCTGCCTGGCTTTACTCAGCACAAAATAATCAGAAACCACAGGGAAAGAAATATTAAAACCCTTAATATTTTCTTCTTAAGATGAATATTTTTATAACAGTCATTTATCCCAGTAAATTTTGCAAGACTTGTCAAATTAAACATAAATCGAAGCAGAGTGACAAAATGCATGATGGTTTGCCACCATTATTATACTACACTATTAACTATGTTACTTGGCCCGAAATTATTATAATGTAGAAACCATATGTATACATTGCTCAATACTATTTCACAGAATAACCAAAAAGGTATGTGGCATAAAGGAAAGAATAAGAGACTTGGAGTCAAAATGCTAAGGAATAAGTGTGAAAAGCCCCTGCTAACATTGCTGCTTCCAATTACCTTCAGCACCTGACCTCATTTAGTTTTCCACTTCCTCACCTATGCAATGGATAGTATAGCAGTAACTATCACACTCTCAGTGTGACAATTAAATGAGACCATGCATGTCATAGGACTCTAAAAGAAAAAGCGCTACACAAAAGATTAAACTGTTCGCTAGTTGATCTCCCCCACCCCATCTTTGTAACCTCTCTTTCCCTTATGCTACAGTCTGACCTAGCCACACATCCTCTATACCCGCTCAGTACCTGCCCCATCCCCCCCACCACATTTTCCCACCACCACAGCTTCTGGTCCCAAGAACCACCAGTCCCATCTGGACTTCTGCAGGACCCTTTCCACTGGTCTCCCTACTTCTACTCCCATTCTCCTAAATCCTCTAATCCATAGGAGAGCCAGGACAATCTTCTAGATACCTAAACCAATGGCATCACTCACCTGCTCCAAGGGCCTCCCTCCAAACCAGGGAGAAACCTCACCTCCTCCCCCTGACTGGCAGGCCCACCATGACCTGGTCCCTTCACTTCTCCCTTCATGCACAGGACTACAGCAGCCATGGCCTCCTGGCTATTCCTTAAACACTCTGCAAGCATATTCCATAGGGGCCCTTCAATTACCTGGTCCCTCTTTCCAAAATGTTTAAGAACTTAGTACTGCTTACTCCCTCATTTCATTCCCATCTGTGAAATATCTCTGCCACAGAAAGGCCTTCCCTCAACATCATCTGTGACAGGCTGAGTCCTTGCCTCATCCCTCTCTACCCCATTTCCCTGCTTTCCTTCTTGCCCTTAGTTCTGAAGTGATATCACTTATTCACTTGTTTACTTTTTCACTGGGATATAAACATCATGGGGGCAAGGACTATGTCTGTTCTTATTAACAATCATACCCAAGTCATTTATGAAAAATAAGGGCTCAATTATTATAACAATGTGATAATAAACAATGAAAATGTTTTTCATGTCCACTTTAGTTTACATGTTCCACAGATAACAGAAGAGCATCCATCAATAGTTTCAATGACATGAGAAGAACCTGAATGTCTGAACTGCCTCAAAGGCTTTAACCAACCTTGGAATTCGAAGTGGACTCCAAGAAACAGAGCCTGTTGCCAAATCCCTCCGCTGCCAAACACAGTTTCTGCTGTTCCTTGTGGACGGTGGCAGTGCACTGCAGGACCACTTCGTCATCCTGGGAGGAAAGAGAAAGAGGGGGCGTGAGACATGACACAATCAGTCTACAGCAGATCTACAAGGACATATTTTAGTGCATTTTAAAAATCAGAGAAAAATGTAACAATCATAAACAAACAAACAAACAAAAACAAACAACAAAAAAACACAGAATTGATTCCTAGAGCACTCTTATAAATTTAAAAAGGTAACTGGGAGAGACAACAAAAGGCAGTGCGAGAGGGACCTCTGAAAAACTCCTCTGGAGATTACAATTAATAAAACACCTATATCTCAACCAAGGGCCCTCTACACAATGCACAATCACAGCTAAGAAACCCAAGGTACCTAGGCTGGCAGAGGGTTAAACAAAGGAGAAATAAAGGGAAGAGCAGGGAGGCTGCCACACGGGTCCAGCTTGGAACTCTACTGCTGGGAGAGGGAGGAGGAAGAAGGTTGCAGGAAAGTGCTCAGGGCCTCACTTGGTCTGTGGGACAGAGGAAAGGAAAGCCCACAGGTGGGGTGTGAGATACCACACCACCTCACTTTGGCCCCAGAAGGTGCAGACCGGTCAGCAAAACACAAGGACCGGACTTCACTCTGGTTCCCAGAGGAGGGGGAGCAACTGGGCGGTGAGAAGCCACAGAGAGAATGCTCAGGCCGGGAAGGAGAAGAGGGGACTGCGTGTGCCCATTTCTCAGCCCACAACCAGCACGGTTTGAAAGACCTGCATACAGGAATGACCCCAAGGCTCAGGGCAGAGTCTGTGCTTGGGACAAACAGAGAACAGAAAGGCACAATCATGCCCAAACTCTCTGCATGACACCCAGAGTCACAGGAAGAAAACAAAGCCGTGAACATCCCTCCCCCACAGCCCTCTGTGCACCCAGTATAAGCAGCAGACACCAAAGGAACTGCAGCAGGGAGGGCCCAGAGAGGTTGCAAAAATTAAAGAGATGGGGACAGGTGACCCATCAGAAACAGAGTTCAAAGTGATGATTATAAAAATGCTTAAGAACTGAATGATAATTTCAAGAGAGATAGCAAGTATCAAAGAAGACTTACAAACCATTATAAAGAATCAGAGAGAGATAATGACTACATTAACTGAAATGAAGAATGGAATAAAAGTCACTAACTGGATAAAATAGAGTGCAAAGCAGTGATTTTCAGGAAAAGCCAGCAGAAAACACTCAGCCAGAACAGTTAGATAATAATAATTTCCAAAAAAATGAGGATGGGTTGAGATTCCTCTGGGACTATATAGAACAAAAAAATATTAGAATAATAGGGGTGCCAGAAGAGACAGAGGAAAAGCCACGGATCAAGAAATTATTTGAAGAAATAATAACTGAAAATTTTCCTAACCTGGTGAAGGAAATAGTCATATAAGTCCAGGATGCACAGAGAATTCCAAACAAGATGATCCCAAAGAGGAATAAACTGAGACACATCATAATTAAAATGGCAAAAGTTAAAGAAAAAGAGAAAATTCTAAAAACAGCAAGAGGGAGTTCCCTGGTGGCTAGGCTTCGGCACTCTCACCGTTGGGGCCTGGGTTCAATTCTCAGGCAGGGAACTAACCCCAATCAATCAATCAATCAATCAATACAAATGAAAATATAAACAGCCAGAGAAATACAAGTAGTAACTTATAAAGGGACACCCATTCAACGCTCAGCTGATTTCTCAGCAGAAACTTTACAGGCCAGAAGGGATTGGCAGAAAATATTCACCATGATGAAAACCAAGGATCTACAACCAAGAATAATGTATCCAGCAAGGCAACATTAAAAATTGAAGGACAGTTAAAGAGCTTCTCAGATAAGGAAAAGTTAAAGAAATACACCACCACCAAATCAGTATTATAAAGAATGTTAGAGACACTTCTTTAAGATGGGAGGAGGGATGAGAGAGTCAGTACAATAAGGGAAAAAGAGAAAGTTAGTGTGATTGTTAACAGAAAATTGAAAGCAACAAAGAAACAGAACTCGTGGACATAGTCAATAATTTAGTAGTTACTTCAGGGTAAGCGGGGCGGTGGGTGGGGGAGAAAGGACAGGGACACAAATATATGGTGATGGAAGAGAACTGACTCTGAGTAATGAACATATAATACAACACATAGAAGATGTAATGCAGAATTGTACAACTGGGACCTATGTAATTTTTAGAATTCAATGTCACCACAATACATTTAATACAAAACTGGGCAGGGGGTGGAGAGGGGGTTATTGCCATTAAAGCAATCAGCAGTTTCCTCACTGTCATTACTGATTCCCAGAGGCACCCTGCATGGCAAAAATGCAGATTTCCACGTGAGCACTCTTATACACTGCCTTAATCATCAAAATCATGAAATTATCTGACATATTCCTAGGACACCAAGATCTAATAGTAGGCACCCCAAAACAAATGTCATCCCAAAACAAATACAGCAAAACAGGCCAATAACAGAACTTCTCGGTTCAAATTGACCAGAAAAGTCACCTTGGCTCAAGCACACATTGGCACTTGATAATGTGAGAAATAATCCTGGTGCTTAAAAATAGACAGAGAGATGATTTGTTAGTCCAATCCCCTGAAATCAAATACTGGTCCCCAATCAATCAATTAAGCAGGATTACAGGAAAACTTTACGAGGGAAAAAGATGGTAAATGGGATGACAGTACTGGCAGCATGAATACTGCCAGAAGCAAGGATGTTAAGATGAGCAGTAGCTGGATTCCCATCCCGCGGGTCAAATGCCATACCGAATCTCTAAAAGATGAGGTGAGGTGAAGTACCTTAGACAATGACTGATGTGTGAAAGGTACAAAACAGGCCAAATGGGAGATACCATTATCATTTTTTAACGAAGTATCTCACTTTTACAGGTTCTAAAATGGCAAATTCCTAAAAAGTATAACCATTTATGTTTTGATATTTCAAAGAAACAGGACACTTAAAGTAAAAAGGGAACAAATATATTCACTGACCTTTCACTTAGAATCAGAAGCAAAAGGGACACACAAGTATATCCTAGAAGACCCTCACATGGTAGAATGGCATAGTGGAGTTGATGAGATGTGAAAATTTTCAAAAGCAGAAGACAACCCTTTTTGATAAACCTGAAGCATATTATCAATTGGAAAAGTGCAGTTCTAATTTGCATTTAAAACTCTTATCATGCTATGTATTTACTTTATTTCCTGTACGGTCACAGCAATACCTAAAAGCTAGCTTACAGCATCAGTCACAGGCAAAGTCCAATCTCTTAGTAATTACCTCCCAACTATCCCTCCAGGTGCTCATTAATTTCCAGTGAACATTCCATTGTTGCATTTACAAAAAAAAAAAATCACATTATTTCCACATAATGAGTATATCTGAATATTAATTCACGTTTGGCGTGGCTATAATTTTTAAATGGGAGGGGTTGTTATATAATCTGCAAGACAGAAAATATATTGTGTTTTCCAAATATTTGACATGATAACGATAACAACTGTGTTTTGCTGACAGGCTCAGTGCCTTACCGAACGAGGCCCCAGCCTTCTCTGTCCTGTCTCACCAGGGGAACTAACTGAGCGTACAAATTAACAATGAGAAGGCTCCTTTGGATGCTGGAGACAAGCTCAATAAATTTAGTAAATAATTACATTAAGGTACTAATTAAAGACAGTTTGGAAATGAGAGTGGGAATACAAGGATACAGACAGGTACAGGACAGGTATAGGACAGGTGCTACTCAGGACACATGGAAAGAAGAAAAGGCACACCATATTTACCAAAAGTACAGTGTATGCCAGTCCTGCATTAATTCCTTTACTCCTTGAGACATCCCTGTAATATAAAGATTACCCACACATATCGACAAGGAAAACACCTGTTACTTACAGAGGGCTGATCACACTTATTTCCAGGCACTGACTGGTCATCAAGCTAATTCATCTAAACCTGCAAGTCCTCAGCCCCACACCGCTTTTAGGAGCTTGATTGGTTTCTACTACATTTGTCATCTGGACAAGTACTCCTCACTCTTTAAACACGCATCCTATACCATCTGAGGGTGTCACTAAAATGCAGACCCTAACTCTGTGGGTCTTGGGTGGGGCTGATTCTGCACTTCTAACTACTAGTCACGTATAAGGGGATCAGGGTCCCAGGAAAGAAGGGAGTGGTCTTTTATGAGGGATTGGAGCACTCAGTACAGCTGAGTGTTAAAGTAAGTCTGTGCACCTTAGACAGAACCAGAAATGAAAGCACTTGTGCAGATGCTCATAGGTAGTACATACCAACCATATCAAGGAAAAAAATAAACTTAAATAACATACTAAACAACCTTGTTAATTAACTGAACCCAGCTTCCTTATGCAAACTCTCCTCCGTGTCTCCTCCCTGTGACAGAGGGCCCAGCAGGGAGCCAGAGGAGTCCTGCTACCCACCAGGAACAGAGGTCAGAGCTCCAACTCTGATCGCCATTCAGCTCTGAATGACAGGCCCTAAGCTGGCGTGCTTACAGGCTTTTTCCAGTTTATCTGGGAGCTGTTTTGATTTTTACATTCTAAGTAAGCAAAAAGTTCCTTTTTGACAGACAGTAAAATATACTGAGCATTATGGACCAAACACCAATTCACAAGCACATTCCCTATAATTAACTCCTCATTCATCTCAAGGCATAATTTTTCTACTGTGGTCTGAGTCTACTGACTATGTATTTGAGACTCTTTGATAAGTAGCTTTAGTTTTTATTTATTATGACCCATGTATATTAAGTCTGGCTATTGTCAACACACTTCTGTGTGCAAGGCTATACCCTTGGTATGTGCACGCACACATACATTCACACAGAATCTATCCCCTATTCCAAGAACAAAGACTAAACACCACTAATACTGATGGTGTTATCAGAACAGAAAGAGTCTATCCACCTGAACACCAAGAGATGCAGTGGAGAAACACTGGCTATTTTATTATGAATGAGGCCATCCAGGCAAATGGGAAACTAACACTCAAAAAAATGAACTCCCTGATGGTGTACAGGTTACAGATTATATTGGACGAAATCACAAGACACCATGGGTTAAGTGCATGAGGTTGTTCTGGAGCTGATTGGTCAGAGGTGAAGTAAGGGTAATGCACCATTTCTTCAGGTTGTGACGACAGTTTTAAGATCTGTTCTGGTATCACTCTGTCCAGTCTCATGGGAAAGCAGGTAGGGGTCATTCACCCCAGGGCATAGGAGCAGAAACATCACTTAGCTTAAGATGTCGTCTTTAGCCTGACAGAGGTCTGGACCTGTGACCATTAGTCAGGTCCAGGCTACTGTCTCCTGCTGCCTCAAAGGGTGCTGATTACCCAGGGGAAAGGTTGGGTCTCTGAGGGACAGAGAGAGAGAAGGATACAATTCTAGAGCTAGGATTTAAACCTAAGTTTAATCAAAGTCAAAAGAACCCTTGGTCTCAATGAGGTCCAGAGAACTAACACAGCTCGAGTGACAGGAAAAGGACACAGTTAAAGCCTGTTCTGAATCAGTCTTTGCTGCCTGGTCCTGAGCTCGAGACTCCTAACTCTCATTTCTTGTCTTCATAATTTGGTTGCACATGTCACCAGTGTACCTGAGTGTTTGAATGCACAAGTGACTATGATTCTTCCCACCTTAGCCCACAAAAACTAAACTCACCCTGACATGGGAAGATAGCCTTTTGGTGCACTGTGAGTTCCTATGTTTCATGCTCCAGTACCTACAGCAACAAATTTTTATTCAACTCATAACAAATCATATTCCATAACCAAAATGCTAGAAGTGAATTCTGATTATGTTCTATTATTTCATTTTAAACAATTTCAAAGCCTGTCAATCAACCACACATGACTAGAAGAAGATACTAGTCTTGCTGTTCTGGAAAAACTTGAACTGGCACCATTATCTAGTTTATAAAACAAACTTGAAGAAACAAAATTATTAATCTTTTTCTCTACAAATTCTGAACAAAATAATAAATTATTAAAAAAAAGAATCTTTATTATTTTGCAAAGCAAAAGTGGTTTATTGAATAAAGATCCACTCCATAGGCAGAGCAGAGGTCACCTTCAAGTAAGAGACAACCAGAAAAAGAGTCTTTTAGAAGAAATTTCATGAATGAACAATTAGATAAAATGGCAGCACTTCAGTACAAGTGATACCAAGCTTTCAAAGTCACTGAGTCCTCTGGCTTCCACTCCATCAATAGCTTTCAAACCCATCTATTCTCACCACCAAAACTACCATTGTCTCTTGCTTAGATGTCTTCAAAATCTGCTGGGTCATTTTCCACACTGCACACCCCCTCCCAATGGTGCCTCACCTTGAGGTCACACCATCTACTTGATTGTACCGTTTCCTGGCTGAAAACCTTTAATGGCTTCTCATTTCTCTAAGGAAAAAAGATCCCCAAGTCCTTCAGCCTACCAGGCCCTGCACTGCCTGGTCTGGTGCCAGCCCAGCATGTCTTCCAGCCAGCCTCCCTTGTTCCCATGCTCCTACAGGACTCCCGTGCCTGCTACTGACCCTGCCCTCTCACCTCCAGGTCAGATGCATTCATCTTCAAATCTCCACTTAGGCATCCTTTCCAGAGGTGAGCCTTCCCTCACCCACCAGGCTACATCAGCTCCTTTTTTGTGCTCCTGTAGCACCATTTTCTTCCCTTCAGTGTCCTCAGCTGTCATTATACATTCATTTATATTATCAGGGTATAGCATCTAACATGTTGCCTGGCAGATATATCACTCAATAAGCAGCTACTTATCATGGTTCATTTTACGACTGCTCATAAATCTGGGCTGCCACGCAGACAAGCACAGCTGTTTTTTGGAAGTGTCAGGTGAGATCCTATTTAATTCCCAAATTAAGCCAGTATGTATGATCCCATTAAGTGATTTCATGGTTACATGCAGGTGGAAAATAGGGCAATATTGCAGAAAAATTACTAATCCCGTCTATTACATCAATGACAAATGTTAATGTGTCATATGTATCCATGGCATCAATATAAAATTCAGTGTTTCACTGGAAAAGGCAGTCTAGTCCTTGATCTTCCCAACAGTTCCACATAAACATAATAAAACTTTGATTACAACTCTTCCTATATGCAATCTTAGCCAATCAAACAAATTGTACTCCTGAAAAATCAAGAAACACTCTTAAATAACTCTGGTCACTAAAAAGTCCCTCTCATCATACCAGGTGCTTTCCTTAGACTTTTACTATGCTTGTGTTTCAAAATGTTTATCCAAGTCTAGAACATCTGTAACTGGTCCTATCCCTCAGTTATACTCCGAAAATTTTTTCAATTAACTCCAACTCAAAAAATCCACCCTATGTATTATGGCCATCTGAGAAGCAGGTCAGATTAAAATGTACCAACAATGACTATAAATGCTTTAGTTAAAACTGGAGGCAATCATATCACCTTCCAACTCAGTCCACTGCACATAAAAAATGTTCCATAAATATATGTTGGCTTGAATTCCTTTCACCAAATGCTCCTGTGTTCTTGCTGTGACCTTACAACCTTTAGAACAAGAATTATTATTTATTGTAGGGGAGCTATCACTGAAATACTGTATTCCAGGCAAATTTGCGATGAGTAAATAAGACATGATTTCTGTAACTAATGATGCCAAGCCTGCTGGAATAGGACAATGTGGAAAATAATTATCAAACAACAACATCAAGAGATTCATTCAAACATTCATTTATCATTTAACAAGCATTTACTGAGGACATATTACATGCTAGGAAATGTTCTCAGTGCTTGAGATAAATCATTGAATAAATCAAAGATCCCTGAATTCATTATTAGGCTTACATTCTGCCAGGAGAGTAAAGATGATAAACAGAAACAATAAATTTGTAAATTATGTTAAAGGTGAAAAGTTCTATGAAAAAAATAATAGAGCCTGTAACCATATAAGGAAGATTAGGAGAGTTGCTGTGGTGGGTAGGTTGAAATTGGGAAGAGTTAGACCCCTGGAGGGATGACCTGAGCAAAGACCTGGAGCAAGGAAGGAGATCATCATGTGACTGTCTGCAGGGGTAAGATTCCAGAGGGAAGGCCAGAGCAAGCCCCTAGGGCAGGAGAATACCCAGCCAGTTCAAGAAAGGGAATGACATCACTACAGCTGGAGCCAAGACAGCCAGCGGGAGGATGGTGGGAGAGCGGGTCAGAGATCAACGTAGGGCCAGGGCACAGGAGGCCTTGCACCCAGGGCAAGATCCTGGCTTTCACTGAGGGGTGGAGCCTCTCCTGTGTAAAGGCAGCCTGAAGAGAGGCTAGGAAGAAGCAGGGAGACCTCATGGGGGTGACTATAACCACTTAGGGGACATGATAGTGACTCAGACCAGGGAGGTGGCAGTGCAAGTGGAGAGAAGTGATCAAATTCTAGATATGTTTTGCTTCTAATCAGTGCCTCTTATGTTCTAGGAACTGTGATAAGGGGTTGCAAGTTAATCTTAGTTATTTCATCCTCACTTCTAACAGTTCATTCTTATGGCGAAGATGTAGTTATCAGAGAAAATGAGTTGAAACAACTTCAAAAAAAGAAGCTCATATTTTCAGTCTTGCGTGGAGTTTGTATTTATTCATTTAAAAAACACGTAGTTCTCCAGTTGCAAATTAGTAGAGATCATTAAAATGAGCATGCAAAGCAATCTTTGGGAAAATTGATTATGACTGTTCTGTGACTTTTAAAACTTTTTGTCCAAACATTAAAAATGTTTCTTAGTATCAGTTATAAAAGTACAGAGAAAGAAAATAGTAGAAGTAGTATTTGTTGAGCATACCGTAATTTAAACAGTGGAAGTATTGACAATGAAAGAATTTCTTTATAAAATACTTATCAAAAGTAGTCTGAACAGGGCTCACCTGCCTCCTGCTTGTCAGCTATAACTTTCCACGTGGACAGAGCATCTCTTCTACGGCTTGGAGAATGTTCACACTCCTACACTTGGATCATTTACACCATGTTCAAGGTTAAAAATGCCTCTAAGTTCTTTCCATGTGACTTTTTGTTGCCAAGGCCACTTTCTTTGTAACACCTTCATCCTTTGTGTCATTCTCTCATTTATGTCATTCAGTTCCTCCGGCTGCATATTCAGGCTCAAGTAGCAGCGGGTCCAAGATCCCAAATGCAGATTTTTGCATCTACAACTCAACTTGTGTTTAATCGGAATTTCATTTCCAGCCTCACTGCTTTTTGTTTCTTTGCTGCACCGTCATCTTTGCTACCCAATTCTTATTTATGCATTTTTGTAAAGTGCCCTCATCCCTGGAGGCAAGGAGGTAACATGACTGCACACTCACTGCCCGCGTGTGAATAAAGAACAGATGCTCCGTGACCAATCGCCACAGACTGAAAGGAGTGATGTGCACAGTCAGTGATCACGATAAGCTTTGAGTATTCGACAGTGATTCTCAGACTGAAGAGCTAGCAGAGATGTCTGCACTCTATACAATCACGTGCCACAGGAAATGAAATGCAAAGTCATGTCGGGGCACTTAACACTTACTAACCACACTAACTGAAAGTGCATATCATAACCAAGCCAAGTGCAGCCCACCCGTGTTTACTGAGAAACTACTAACGACATAGCAAATTGAACATAATGTATTCTGAAGATAGAATGGCAGGATTTGCTGACAAATTATATTAAAAAACTAAGTGTGGTTTCATGAATCTCATTTGTGCAGCTGGAAAATTAAAACTGTCCCACTAGAGAGAAACCCTATAAGTTAATGAAACCTATAAATTAAATAAAGCCTTCTACCACAGCTTTAACCTTTATGCAATCCCCCCAAAAAATAACAACTCACATGGGTCAGACACCCTACGTTCTGTGTGGAAGAGCCTTTGGCTGTCATCCATCCCTTAAAGTTCATAAGCAAATTCACACTGGCAAAATAAACATGAGGATGTCACTTCTGCAGCCAAGTCTTAAATGTATACTCTGTCCTTAGACAACATCAGATATTTCACACTAAAGAGGAACTCTATGCTCTAGTCCCCCTTTCCCATGGTTTCACATTCCACAGTTTCAGTTGTCTGCAGTCCACTGAGGTCTGAAACTATTAAATGAAGATTCTGTTAAGGCTTACATTGCAAACCATCTGACTAGCAAGATTAAATCTCACGCCATCCCACTCTGTCCCACCTGGGATGTGAGTCATCCCTTTGTTCAGTGTCTCCATTCTATAGATGTTCCCTGTCCGTGAGTCACACAGTAACCACATAGATGATCACATCAACTTTAGCGACTTTGTAATACTTGTATTTAAGTCACCCCGATTTTACTTACTAACAGCCCTGAAGTGCAAGAGTAGTGATGCTAACAGTTCAGACATGCCAAAGAGAATTGGAAAGTGCTTTCAGTGAAAAAGATGTGTATGTACAGGAGAAAACATAGCCTAATGGGGCTCATTACTACCCATGATTTCAGGCACCTACTAGGGTCTCCAATCATGTCCCCTATGTAAAAATGGGGAACGACTATAAATGCAATGGATATGGGAGACCCATCAGCCCGAGCACACACCTACATAGACACCAGAGAATGCTCATGGGGGAGAAACTATAGGAAGATGATAGTTACAGGAAAGATTTCAGCCAGGGGCTTACCTTTATTCACACCAAAGAATGTGTACAGTAGAAACACTATGCATGTACTCAGTGTAAACAGGTTGTTATTGATATATCAAAAACATGAGCAAATTTTCCTCAGGAGCAGGCCCAACTCTGAAATCAGTGTGGAGCCTGAGGGGGGCTCCAGCCTTCGTGTGCCCAAAAAACGTGTGAGTAGTTGCAATCCTTCATGTAGAAGGAAGGCAGGAAAGAGCCCTCGTGGAGAACACCAGATAATTCCTGCTAGAAAAGCATTTCAGTGAAGAAAGCACTCAAAATCCATTACTCATGGACCAACACTGTCAAAGAGATGTAAAATAAAGACATAGTGTTCTGAGAAATCCTGAGTGTAGAATTTGGCAACCAGTAATTATCAATAAACTCCTCAGTTAATTTATACTTATGAATATGTATGCGGTAAATATGGCTGAAAATCTATATGTTGCTATTTGTCTTGAAAGAACCATGAAAACTGTGCTAGGTGAAAATGCGCATTTTTTTCCATTAATAATCCCTCATTGTTAGATGGCTTCTCCCACTTATGCAGCACTAAACATAACTATAAACATTTAGGATAATCAGAAAATAACTGAATGCAACCAAAAACATAGAATACAGAATAATGCATTATATGAGCATTATTATATAAATGAAAAACATAATTGCAGTTTGTGTATTGTTGAAATTCACCGTTTGATATTAGAATACACTCTTAAATAAAGGTAGTTATGTTACACATCTTTTTAATGCACATTTCTTGCTTTGTGGTTTCTTGCTAATGACATATCTTGCTGTTTATTTTATATTTATTTTTAGACTATGGAAATAATGTTAGACAAAGAGCAAATTCGAGCCATTTTCTTATTCCAGTTCAAAATGGGTCATAAATAGTGGAGACTACTCGCAACATCAACAATGCATATGGCCCAGGGACTGCTAACAAACGTTCAGTGCAGTGGTGCTTCAAGAAGTTTTGAAAAGGAGACAAGAGCCTTGATGATGAGGAATGTAGTGGCCAGCCATCAGAAGTTAACAACGACCAATTGAGAGCAATCATTAAAGCTGATTCTCTTATAGCTACTGGGAAATGGCCAAAGAACTCAATGTCAACCATTCTATGGTCATTTGGCAGTTGAAGCAAACTGGAAAGGTGAAAAAACTTGGAAAGTGGGTGCCTCATGAGCTGATTGGAAATCAAAAAAAGCATTGTTTTGAAGTGTCATCTTCCCTGATTCTATGCAACAACAATGAATGATTTCTTGATTGGACTGCGATGTGCGATGAAAAGTTGATTTTACACGATACCCGGCGATGACTAGCTCAGTGGTTGGACCAAGAAGAAGTTCCAAAGCCCTTTCCAAAGCCAAACTTGCACCAATAAAAGTTCATGGTCACTGTTTGGTGGTCTGCTGCTAGTCTGATCCAACACAGCTTTCTGAACCCCAGAGAAACCATTACATCTGAGAAGTATGCTTATCAAATTGATGACATGCACTGAAACCTGCAATGCCTGCAGCCAGCATTGGTCTTTAGAAAGGGCCCAATTCTTTTCCATGGTAACACCCAATTGCACAACCAACGCTTCAAAAGTTGAATGAACTGGGCTATGAAGTTTTGCCTCATCTACCATATTCACCTGACCTCTCGCCAACTGACTACCACTTTTTCAAGCATCTTGACAACTTTATGCAGGGAAAAGGCTTCTAAAATCAGCAGGATGCAGAAAATGCTTTCTAGGACTTCACCAAATCCCAAAGCACGAAGTTTTATGTTACAGGAATAAACAAACTTATTTCTCACTGGCAAAAATGTGTTGATTGTAATGGTTCTTATTTTGATTAATAAAGATGTGCTTGAGCCTAATTACGATGATTTAAAATTCATGATCCAAAACCACAATCACTTTTGCACTAAACTAATACATAGGAACATGAGTGAATGGAAACATAGGTAAATATATAATTTATTTAAAAATGGATTCCTATATGATATTATACACGGAAAACCAATTCTAAGATTAAAAGATTTAAATTGTGAAAGGCAAACTTTTAGACATTTAGGAAAATATATGGGTGAATATCAGTGTGAGTTATAATAAAAAAGGATATTTCAAGCAAGGCACAAAGAACACAAAAGAAAAGACTGATAAATTCAATTTCATTAAAATTAAGAATCTCTATTTATAAAAGCCACAACAAAATAAAATGACCAACCAAAAACTAAGAGAAGATATTTGAAATTCA
Source organism: Lyroderma lyra (assembly GCA_004026885.1). NCBI lineage: Eukaryota > Metazoa > Chordata > Mammalia > Chiroptera > Megadermatidae > Lyroderma > Lyroderma lyra. The sequence goes on from PVJL010016046.1 coordinate 19,816, forward strand.
TATAGTAGATAAATACATTAAAAACTTATAAAATCATTGAGAGACAAAATAGAAAAATAGGCAAAAGACATGAACAGCATTTCAAAGTAGAAAAAATACAAATGGTGAATTACGTAAAAAGAGGTTTAACTTTATTAGTAACTTGACAATACCAAGTGTTGACAACAATGTGGAAAAATGGGAACTCCTATACATTTCTGATGGGAGAGCAAATTGTTAAAAACCATTTTGGAAAAAAAAAAATTGACACTGAAGGTGAAAATGTACATGTCCTGCAACCTAGTGGCTCCATTCCTAAATAAATCCACCGCAGAAAACCTTGTTTATTTGTAAGAGAAAGCATCGGTAAGAAAGTTCATAACAGTACCCAAACCGTGTATGAGAAAATGGTGTCCACTATCAAATTCGGCAGAAGAGGCAAAAGAGTAAGAGAATCAGCACTAAGACTAATAAGCAAGGTGTTGGGCTGCAAGGAATAGGTCCAGGTGGACACTTCCAAACTCACCACAGTCAACGAGTGCTAGAAGAACTCCCTCTTGTGGTGCCTATAATGTGATGCAAGGGTAGACAGGTCTTGTCAAGGACAACAGGACATCAGTAAAAATGGTCACAAGTCTTGGAAAAAGAGAGGAAGCATGACATTAAATTCTACTGAAGTGCACAAGTGGCTCATTAGGGACTCCTGGCCAAATAAGATCTATGCTTTGGAATAAAGTAAAATAAAGTCTCATAATCTGTGACATGCTCAGAGCCAGAGGGTGTGTGAAGCCTGCAGAAGCATGCGTGGGACCTGGGAATGGGCACTGCTGAGGCTTTGAAAAACTCTGTTCTTAGTAATACTTTTATTAGCAACAATATGATTGTGTTTAAACTAGAGTGGGACTGCCCAGCACTCAGTTCCTCACCAGTAAATGAACCAAATGTCCTTCAAGGTCCCCTCCACTGCTCACATTTTAGGATTCTGTAGAAAAGGCAAAAGGAAAGAAGAGCATTCCTCTCTTGTAGAAAATGAAAGAGAAATAACCCTATTGCTAACCCAGCCCTTTTTCGGCAGAGAAAACAAGGTATCTCATTATCATCCTTAACTATTCATGCTGTTTGTGGTTTTATGCAAGATGATAATGGTATCATTTTTATTTCATAAAATAACTACAGAGGTAACCTGACGCTCTGTGCCATGACTGTTAAGCAAACGGGCACATGACAGTTTGTGGGCTATGAGGACGCATAGCAGTGGGGCAGGCAAGGTCCGCTGAAGAAGAGGTGGGCAGAAACACCCAAATGTCAGAGACACCAAAACATCAGATGTCTCACTTCATTTCCAAGTCTCACTGGTCACTAACCATAAGGCAGAATGTTTCCCCTGAACATGGAAACATTTCATCAATGCCTTCCTACTCCCAGTTTAGTAGAAATAAACACTTTTATTAAAAAGAAACTTTACCCTTTTCATCTTTAATGCACCAACTCATGAAATCCATCAGCACAGAGTAAATTTGCTGCAACAATGAGCTCTAAGTGCATCCTTTGGCGTTTCCTAACAGTTTCATTGTCATCAACCAACTGATCTAGAGTCTGGCTCTGCTGGCAGGCAGAGGTCTTTCACGACTTAAATTTTTAGCTGCTTTCCTACTAAGACTTAGCAAAAATTAAAGCTGCAAACTCCTACAGAGGTCTTGAATGCCTCTCTTAAATGTCACAGAAACAAAGAGAAATATAAAACACTATATATACATAAATATATATGTGTATATGTATATATGTATATGTATACACTATATATTTGTGTGTGTGTGTGTGTGTGTGTGTGCCTTTATCTTATACATAGTCACAAATAATGATCACATTTGAGTAGGTCAGTATCATCCTTGGAATTTAACATGCCCAAAATGTAAATTTTTCTTCAACTGCCCCAAATTTTGACATCCTCCATTGTTCCTTATCTTCATAAGTACCATTGCCATTCAAAGTAATTAAAACCAAAAACCTAGTGTGATCTTATTTCCTTCTACTCACTACATTCCTTTCACCTGCCCTCCCATCACCCAGTCCTTCGTACATAAACTCCTCAGGCCCTACACCTCTAGTGCCTCCTACCTGCAACAATCTCACACCTCTTTTTCCACTTGGCTCATTACAATCGTGCCATGCATGTCTCCCTCCCCCTCCTCAACAGCAGAAAGCCCTTCCATGCTTTAAGACCTTCTTTTGTTTTTCACGTTGCCAGAATATTCTTCATTAGACCTTTGCCAACCTGGGTCCTTCCTAATCTGGAGGTCCTATCTTGGAGTCCTCTCTTCTCACCACTCACCCCATCTTCCCTGCAACATGGTCACATCCTGTGATTGCTTCCTTTATTTAAGTGTATTCTTGCTCACTTTTCCTCCAAGTA
>PVJL010016047.1:0-22165 GCA_004026885.1 Lyroderma lyra
CCGTCGGCTGCCGGGGCGGGGTCCCCAATGCGCGCAGAGGCGGCCACGTGTTACCAAAGCCCAATCAGAGCCCAGGATGGGAGGTCACGTGACTCGGGTTCAACCCCCGGACTTCCGGTGGCGGCTTGGGCCTTCTTTGTAGTTCCTAGAGTCCAGGGAGGCTTTTAAAGTAAAACAGGCGCTGCGGCTCGGGCTGGGGTGGCACCGGGACCCCGCGGCGGGAGGGGAGCCTGGGACTTGCCAGCCCCTGCAGGCCAGGGCTCAGCGCGCCTGTCTTTGAGGCCTGGGCGGTCTCGCCCCCGGTGCCCCTGCACGGCCGCACCGGCAAGTGGTCACCGACGGGGAAACGGGCCGCCCGCGCAGACGCCTCCAGGGACACGGCTGTCCCCGAGTGACAAGCCACACCGCGGTGCCAGCTGGTTGTGGCCGCGCGGCAGTGCAGCCCTGTGTTCTCAGAGCTTCCTTTTTTTTTTTTCCTATGTTAATGTATTTCTCGTTTAAGAAAAACTGAAAATCTGGTTTTTTTGTGGGTGAAGTCTGCCAGTTTTTAAGAATTACCAAAAAAAAAAAAAAAAACCACAACAACACAAAACACGTTGTTAAATTATAGAAACCAGCAGAATAAGTGAAGCAGATTTTTAACAGCGGAATGGCCAGATGGGAAGCAGGGTAGAGACTAGAGCCATTATACAACACAGGAACCATCGACCACAAGGCCGCTAACGTTTAGACTTAGAGGATGCCACCCAGAACGTTCAGTAGGACCTTCTCTGCACTCAGTGAGGGGGTGACCTGCTGCCTACAGATCAGAGAGGTTCCCAGGACCCCCGCCCCTTCAGTTCAACTAATGTGCTAGGGCAGCTCACAAAACTCAGAGAAATATTTTACTTGCTAGATGACTGGTTTATTCTAAAAGGATGTACGTCAGGAAGAGCCCGATGGCAGAGATGCACAGGGAAGGTGTAGGGGTTTTAACTTCTCTAATGGCTTTCCTCCAGTTATTTGAGTCCCTCCTTCACTCTCAATCCCAGATACCTGGTTCAGTGTCTGTGCCTCTTTTAGGGCCACGTGGTATAAACCGGCTTGGTTTTCACTTCCACCCACTGATGCACCCAGGAATTGTCCCTTCTTGCGTCTGCTGAGACGGTCACCATTCCTCTTCTGTCTGGGTTCCCCAATTTTGTTACTGTTGTTTCCTCTGTTCTCCTCATGCTTGTCCATCTATTGTAGTTTAAAATAATACTAGTATGTTAGTATGGTTTTAGGGGGAGGGAATGAATCTAGATGTGCGTGTTTCATATGCAGTCCCGAACTTCTGTACCGATTCTTAAAAGCAATTTAAACAACATTTCTGGGAAACTGTTCTCATCCAGAATGTTAGCCTTCTGTCGGCCTCCCCCCTCACTAAAAGGCCTCCAATGAGATTTCTCCATCTCCCTTCCTTGTGCCCACAAGGGCCACAAAGCCTCTCAAATAAATTAGTTATGCCCGTCCCAGGCTCATTATTTGGACATGACAAACCAGGAAAAGGGAGAAACTCATTTGCTTCTAGAAAAGCAGCCATTCTCGAGGGACCGGGGCTCACCACAGTGTCACAAAGGCAAACCCTCTTAGACATGTCTGGGTTTTGGCCGACAGTAAATATTAAATTACACTCCAAATAGAAAACCTCTGCTGTATGTAACACCAGCTGACAACATTAAATTCCTTAGGTCTTGAAATCCAAAACAAGTCCCATTAGCCCCAGCACGAGGTGTCCAGGATTCTAGCAAATACTTCCCTCTTTTCCTCCATTAAAACAAAAAATGACCTTGGTTGTACAGAGAGTGATGGAGACAACGCCCGATTACCCGTTGTAATTCTCCTTGCAGTTAGCAGCACCACCAGATGTGCACCCAGCCTGTGTTTGTGGCCAAGACATTTGTCCTGTTGGAGACATTTATTTTTGTCTTGGCTGCTCACTAAATGGTGGGAAGGGGAGGGAGCTGCTCTATTTATCTCTGCCACATCCCTTGTTGACTCCCTAAACCCTGCCCATATTTGTGTAAATAATCCCATGAAGTGTCCCCTTTGGCATGTGTCCCCTCATTTCTGTCAGGACCACTGACTGATGCATCGGGTTTTCAGTTGATGCAATGACTGTCCCCCCCAATGGGACCTTTATGGCCTCAAAGACAGCGTTCTGTCATCTTTTACGTGGATGGTTTCAGGGCCTGATGTAGGGGGATGTCTCTCTTCGAGGTCCGACACCTGCACAGGTGATGGACTGACTGCTTTTTCATTAAAACACGTACCCTTGTAGGAAATCTGCCAGTATTTTCATCGATCCCAGCTGCCTCGTGAGAGCTTCATCTGTACGGTCACTGGGCAAACAACGAAGAGAAACGGATGGCCCCACGTCGTTAGAGGAAAGACTTTTCTTGCCTTACGGCTATGTTCTGACGAAGCCTTATGAGGCGCTCCAGCTGCAAACGCTTCGGCTACTGCAAACCCTTTTCTCTTTTCTCAGCTTCGTTGTCCTCACCGACCAGCGAGGCTCCTCTGACCGCCTTCCAGGATGTTCTCTGCTCCAAATCCAGGCCCCAAATGCAGGGGAGAAATCTGAAGAGGCGAGTGGTCTTCACGCAGATCACCTTAGGTATCCCCTGAACGGCCACTGGATGGCGCCGGAGAAGCTTCGCTCTTCTCACATGACCAGGCAGGGGGTCACGTGATTGCGGGGGTGCAGGAGGGAGGAAGTCTCCTGGTGGCTGTTGGTGTTCCAGCCTGTTCCACCGTGGATCCTAGTAGTCACAAGTGCCGTTTTCTCCGCTGTTGACCAAACAACGTCCAGCCTCAGGAAAACATCTTAGGAGAGTTTTCCATGAACCGAAACGACAACTGTCAGGACGCAGAATCTCACTGGACTGGCAGGATGCTCAGGGGCACCGCAGTTCTGCTGCTCATTGCACACATTAGGATCAAAGGAGGGGATGGAAGGAGGGTCCCCTGGAGAAAGCAATGCGGGGAGATGTCTGGGATGGGAGGAAAAGCAAAATGGGGAGCCATGCACTTCTGCACGGTGGGTCCAGGGCAGTTCAGGTTCACAGTGCACGGACAGGGTATGCAGGCAACAAGATAACCACGTGGCCTCCCGCTCCAGGGCCGCAGCTGTGCCTCCCGGGCGTTCCGGAAACAGAAGACGACTCTGACATTTCACAGTATGTTATCTTAGATGCACAAAGGCAACAACAGATGATTTCAAAGTCAAAGACTGACCTTTGTCAAGGAAGCTGCCGGCCTAGGACGTGACCACCCGCCAGACCCGGTCTTAGTTGGGAATTGGACGTTCAGACGGCCCTGCGTGGTTAGTTTGGTCTCTGGGTTTGTCAGGCCCACCCTGTGCCCACCCACCCCCACCCCTGAGCTCCTCAGGTTTAGACTTTGGCCCCTTTTCCATCCCAAAGTATATAATGGAAGGGCCCGGTCCACGGCAGGATTATTCTGTTTAATTTCATCCAGGTGAGGAAATGCTGATCCCATAAATAGAAATGTGTGTTCACAGAATACACAGAAATACGGCCGTATGCAAAACATAACAGTGTCATCACCAAAGAGCCGTGGAGAGGGTTGCCACTCGGGTCGCAAGTACCTGTGTCCTTTAATATAACAGGGTCCCCGTTGTGGGTCTCACTGCAGAGGGAATCGGCGAAGCCGCTCAGAAACAGCGAGATTTTCACTACTGACCTACAGTATCAATCCAGCCAGGTGTGGAGTGGGTATTAAAATGACCAAAAAAAACCAAAAAGGACTTGGGAAATGAAATTGGCCGCACCGGATGTGCAGAAACCCGAGTCCAACAGCCCAGACCTCACCCTTAGTTCTTAAAAGTATGAGATGCTGTCGAAGAGACAAGACGTGCTCAGCTGAGGCCACGCCACGTCCCGGTACACTCCCGGGGGACCCGTACACGTCTAAGCGTTACGCTCCCGCATCCGTACGGGACGAAGTGGGAGAATGTGCAAACCGATTACACTGAGCGCCTCCAACACGGGGCAGGAGAAGCGGTCTGCTCCTGCTGAGGTGCAGACGCGAGTGGGAGAAGTGTGCGGAGGAATTGCAGTCACGTTGGGTGGTTAGGTGCCTGGCCACGACGCCCTGAACCGCTCGGGCCCGGGAAACCGCTCCGGCCCGGGACACCACCCGCCCTGGCCCCCGGAACCTCCATGCCCACGCACGCTGCGCGCTGTGTCACGTGGGCTCTGCAGGGTGCCTCGCCACCTCCGTGCTTCTCGTACTCAACGCTTAAAACTCGTCCTGCAGCTCTAACCTAAATACCACGGGAGCCAAGGTCTGTCTTTGCTTTTATTTTCGTCTACATTGCGATGGGGGAAGGCAGGCATTTAAATTTAGAGGTGGTGCGTGAAGGCGGGCCTCCTGCTGCATCCGAATCCGAGACGAGGCAGAGTCACTTCTGTGTTCTGAAAGCCGGCGGCTGCCCAGCGACAAGCAGACCGAACCACTTCCTCCCGCTCAGAAATTCCCAGGGCACGCACGCAGGCTTAGGGGTACACAGGCGTGGGGTGAGGAGCACAGAGAGGCCGCACAAAGGCAAAGAACTCATGGCTGAGGTCATGTGCAAGTTCAGAGCATCGTGCCACATTGCGTGCCCCACGATGTCCTGCAAAACTCACGTCCCCGAGTCCAGGCAAGGCTCAACCCAGGTGCCACTGCCGAAGAGTGCCCATCGACCAGTTTGGCCAGATGAGTTATTTTTATTTTTAATGAGAGATGTTCTTTCTGTTTTAGAGTTTTGTTATGAAAGAGTCGAAGCACACAGGAGCGTGTAGGAAGCCCCCCGCGTCCCCGCCATCCCGCCCGCACAGTCCGATGACACTGAGTGAGGACAGTTCACAAGAGAGGAAGGGCTGCCGTTCGGGGTGCAGACCAGGGCCTTGCACGGACTAGGGCTCCCCGGGAGTGGCCCCACCTGGATCTGTGAGCTCGCCAAAGCCCTGCGTTCGATGGCAGTGTCCTTAGCGGCATGAAGAAAGGCTGTTGACCACCCACCATCAGGTCCAAGTTCACACGTTCAATCCCTGTTCGAGATTTGAGTCCTTTGGAAGCAAAGTGGAGAAAAAAGACTTTATATGGGTTTTTCTCCTTTTTTCCCCCCAACAACAGTGAGATATTTTCTAACTATGCTCCACCCTGGTCCACGGGGACGTGGGCTCTCTGGTGGGGATGGGCCCTGGGCAAACAGCGCTCGGGACCTCAGTGCGGCTGGCGACCTGTTAGAGGTGACCGTCCCTGAGATTGGGAGGCGATGCCAGGAGGAAACGGTGTGTGCAGGACAGGAAGGCTGGGGCGGGACTCTGCAGAGCGCTCCCACTCCAGTTACAGCGGGGACGACGTGTGACAGCCGGGTCGTGAGGCTGCCAGCGCCAGGAAGAAAGGGGGAATGGCGGTGTTAACCAGGGCAGCGAGCCCAGGGCGCTGGGGCTCCCCGCCTCCTGCCCCCGGCCCCCAGCTTGTCCTATCCCCTGGGCTCCTGGCGGGAAATGGCCCTTGCCTGCTGTCCCCCAGTCTCCTGTCCCCTTCTCCCACCCGGTCCTCCTGGACGAGCTGCTTTGTACTCACGGGTCAGATCTCAGCTGCAAAATGGCCTTCTGACCTTGCAGGGAGACCAGATCACACAACGGGCTTTTGCTTCCCTCCATACAGCGCCCTGGGGGTCACCGTGTGGGCTCGCGACTCTGACCGACACCCACGCCCGCGCCCGCGCCGGCGGTTGGCTCCGTGAGGGGACAGGCCGTGCCCGCGTCATTCCCGGCCTGTGCACCGACGGCCCGGCCCAGGGTGGCAGGAATGAATGCGTGCATGCAGGCACGTGTGGCTGTGACCTGACCCTGGGTCCCGCCAGCTGTCCCTGTCCCCTGCTGCTGCCCCCACGGCCTCCACGGGGCCCTGCAGAGATTCCGGGGCCTGAGGAGGGGGGCAGGCAGCCTGCCAGGCGTGGGGTGCGGACAGCATTTCCCCAGGTTTGCTTTCGAGGGGGGGAGAGGATGAGGGGGTGCTGGCTAAATACGTTGAAATGCGGGTGGCGGGGTTCGCGTAGGAGGGAGAGGCGAGCGAAGTGGGTGAGGGCCGTGGACACTGCTCATGGAGACCTGGAGACGTGGGTGCCGGGGAGGGGAGGGCAGGGGGTCCCCCATTCCAGGGTGGGGGGCTAGACCACGCCCGCAGGACCGGAAGGACACGTCCCACAGCTGGTTCTGAGTCACCGTGCTGACACACTTTGATGGTCACGACTTGGGGGGTGAGACTAATGGGGGGTCATCGGGCGGCAGAGGCCGGCGGTGCTGGGAGGTGCCCCGCCATGTGCAGGACGGGGCAGTGCTGGGGGGAGAGGTGCGGGGTTCAGGTTGGGGAGCTCGGGGACACTTAGTAGAGTTGCCGGACGACATGCGAGAGCGTGGAGGTGACCGGTCGGGGGCCAGGACAGATTCCTGGAGGCCACCAAGGGGAGGGGCTTCTACGGGGACCCCGCAGGGGGCCTGGCGAAACCCGTGGCCCCGAGGCTTCTCTTGTCGCCAAGGCGATGGGTCAATTCCTTGATCATTGATCACACAGGAACTGACCAGTGGCCTCGCGCAGCCACAGGGGGGGTGTGCGCCCCACCTCGTCTCTGTCTTCGCTTCCCCCATTCAAGGCTCAGGGGCCCCGGAGCGAGGGCCCAGGTGGCCTCCCCGCCCCCAGCCCCAAGGAGGACAGTCACCTCGCTGCCTGAGGACCAGAGTTTTCCCAGAAAAAGCAGGACGTGGAGGCCGGACTGCGAAAACAAGGCCCGTGCGTGGGGGTCCTGGGCCCGGTAGGGGGACACTTGGGAATACGCCCGTGTCCTAGACGACCCCCACGTCCGTGACAGTGAGTCCTGCCACGTGCATGGAAACGGGGGGCTGCCCAGCAGTGCTCGGGGGGGACCGGCCCCACCTAGAGCCCCTGGTCCAGAAGCCTGTCCCCCAGGGCCCACAGCAGCCCGGCCCGGGGCCCCTCCTGCGCCGCCTCTCAAAGCCCTTCCTGGGGGGGAACGGCAGGGCCTGCGCAGCCTGGGGGACCCGAGTCCCGGCTGTGGGACGCGGCACCGTCACCGCGCCGTTCGCAGGACCCGCCGTGACCGAGCGTCTGCAGGCGCCCGTGGCCATCGGCGCGGCCGGACACGCGGGGAAACAGGGAGCGGCTGCTGTGGGCGTGGCGTGCAGACTGTCCAGCCGGCCACGGCCCCAGGCCGGCTCTGGGCGCCCCACTTCCGTCCTCGTTCCCGGATCGTCCTGGGGAAGGTGACACCTGCACCCCGGCTCCCTGGGGGAGAGTGCTGCACGGCCTGTGGGGCGCCCCGCCTGGGCGCCAGGAGACAACCGACTGCTCGGCCGGAGACCCGGCCGCCCCTCCGGCCGCCACGCCTGGTCCGCCTGCGGGCTGCCCTGGACCATCATCGCACGGGGACGCTGGACGCCTTCGGAACTACCGGAAATGGCACCCAGCGGCCTGGCCCTCGCCTGTCCCTCAGGAAGAGCCCCACGGCGTGCCGGCCGTCCAGGAGGGCTTGCACCCTGTGTCCCGATCCAAACGGGACCTGGTGGGCAGACCCCCCTGAGCCCTGACCCGGGAGGATGCGCCCGCCCCTCACCAGGGAGGGACGTGGGGCCGGTCCCCAGCCGGACGGCGCAGGACCCGCCCCGAGGGCCCCCGCACCTGGACGTCGGGGGAGCCCTGCAGACTGGACTCGGTGCTGCCCTGGGCGCCCCCCCAAAGCCCCAACCTTGTTTCTGGCCTGTGGGTGACCACACGCTGCTTCCCGCCACAGAAGAGGGGGAGCCCACACCGGCTCCCCAACCTCGCACCCCATCTCCCCGAGCACACAGGGCGCGAAGACCCCCTCACCGCTCTGTCCCCCTGTCACGGGGAGGGGGAGGCGGGCAGAGGGGGGCCACGAGGCCGGTGAGCCCCCATCGTCACGGACGGCAGGAGGTCAGAAATCGGGGGACAGTTCCCATGGAAAGGTCAATCCGTACTGGTGGACGCGTCCTGCTGAGAATCATGGGGTAAATGCCCCCCCCAAATCTAACTTAAAAGTTTGAGCTTGGCAGAGCTGGGGTGGGGGCCGGCTGGGGCCGGGATCGCTGTCCCTGTGGCTCGGGCCTTTGCTGCCCACGTGGTGTAGGCAACACCCCGAATCTCGGAGGCGCTGCAGCCCGGCCCCACGTCGGGGTGCCCCGCGTCGCAGGGGCTGTGACGTTTTGGGGTGCTTCCTGCAGGCCGAGAACGACGTGCCTGCGTCTGGGCGCCCCGCGTCCTCCCGGGCCCGTTGACCTTGACAAAGCGCCCGGGACGACGCGCCGCGCAGCGCGGCCTCCGACACCAGGCAGACACCCCCGGGCCCCGATCACATCCCGGACGCGGCTGACGGCGGCGCGGTGCCGCCCGAGCCCCGCTTCTCCGAGCGCGCGCCCCGTGCCGGGGCGTGGGGGGCGGCGAGGACCTTTCCGTGAGGGCGAGGCCGCACGGGGACGGGCTTTGCTGTGTGACCTCCGTCGCGTGTGCACGGCGCCTTCTGGAGGCCTTGGGGACTCTCGTCCCCGTAAAATCTGCAAAAGGGCACGTTGCATGCTGGGGGGCTGCCCCCAGGGCACCTCTTTTTGGGGGGGCTTTGGGAGGAGAAAGACACAATAAGAAAAGACAGACAGACAGACACGGACGGAGAGAGAGACGAAGGGACCCGGAGACGCAGCTTGGCTCCCCACTTGTCCCCAGGCCGGCTGGATCCCCGCCCAGACACCTGGCCCTGCCCTGGTCACCAGGAAATCTTTTTTTTTTTTTAAGGCTGGTGGAAGGGACATGGTCCCTTTTGGCACAATCCCCGGGTGAGCCGCTGGCCGGACAGTGCTGGACATGGAAGGGAGCAGAGGCTGCTGCTGTGTGTCTATGCTGCTCGTTTATTTTTATCCTGACTGGGGACAGGTGACATTCAGTGCTCCCTCCCAAGGGATGGGGACTGAGCCCGTGAGTCCCTACGGTAAAACCTGCTAAGGACGTCTCTTGGTCCAGACAACAATGTGTATTTTTCTTCCTCTCCCCAGTCATCAAGTCACCACTGCTGTAGGAGAGACACTGAAGTGACTGGGTTTTTAGTTGTTGTCCCCAAGGTACAGCTGCACACGTGTTGGGGGATGTGTCCCAGGTGACTGTTGGGGACTGCAGGGAGCTGGGCTCGCCCGCTGCGTCCGTGCAGGGATCCGCCCGGGCCATCTCTGGCCAGGAAAAGCCCCAGAGCGGCAGGTCCGGAGGCTGTGCTGCCCGTCAGTGTGCAGCACGTAGTAGCTGCTCAATAAACACGGGTGACAGGACGGACGCGGCGGGCACACATGGGAGCTCTGGGTAAGCAGGAGTGGGGGGAGCGACCTGGCTTCAGTGGGCCCTCGGGGTCCGTCACGTCTCAGAGCTGTACTGCCCATGCGGGGCCTTTTCCTGCCATGGTGCTCCCTGGTGACAGGAGTCCTCAAGACGTGTGTGGTTTTCACTCGATGGCCTCAGGCCCAGAAGGTCGCCCCGGGACGTTCTAGGCTGCCCCCACGAGGAACAGTTCTGAAAGTCGTGTGACTTTGTTTTTACGGCTTGAAAGCTGGGAGACGTCTTTAGTTGTCATCCTGGTTAGGAATGTCACTTACTTGTGTCTTAGGGTCGGGCTGGCTTCTCATTTGACGGGGACAAGGAGCCCCGTCTGGGTTCATTACAGAAACATTTGTTCTTTTATTTGACAAGTAGTAAGAGCTCACGTATGTGTGCTATTTAAGGAGACAGCAGTGAAGAAAACACAGAACTCTCTATCCTGGGGTGTGTGTGTGTGGGGGGGGTTTGTATGTGTGTGTCTGTGTCTCTGTGTGTCTCTGTGTGTGTCTCTGTGTCTGTGTGTGTCTCTGTGTCTCTGTGTGTCTCTGTGTGTGTCTCTGTGTCTCCATGTGTGTGTGTCTCTGTGTGTGCGTATCTGTGTCTCTGTGTGTCTGTGTGTGTCTCTGTGTCTGTGTGTCTCTGTGTGTGTCTCTGTGTCTCCATGTGTGTGTGTCTCTGTGTGTGTGTATCTGTGTCTCTGTGTGTCTGTGTGTGTCTCTGTGTCTGTGTGTCTCTGTGTCTCCATGTGTGTGTGTCTCTGTGTGTGCGTATCTGTGTCTCTGTGTGTCTGTGTGTGTCTTTGTGTCTGTGTGTATCTGTATCTGAGTATCTGTGTGTATCTCTGTGTCTGTGTGTCTCCATGTGTGTGTGTCTGTGTGTCTGTGTATCTCCGTGTGTGTGTGTGTCTGTGTCTGTGTATCTCTGTGTCTCTGTGTCTGTCTCTGTGTGTCTGTGTGTCTCTGTGTCTGTGTGTCTCCATGTGTGTGTGTCTGTGTGTCTGTGTGTGTGTGGAAGACACAATAAGCACGTTTTGATGGTTCACTCTGTTCCACTTGATTTATGCAGACACGTCAGGCACCCCCCCCCACCCCCAGTCCATCCTCACACTTCATCCTGCAATCTGGCACCTTCCGTGTAGCTCTCCCTTCATCTCCCCCATTCGCCACCGGGGTGTGTCCTGCTGCCTTCTGCTTAACGATCCCGCGTCCCACAGTCGTACTGATCGCGGCTCCGGTGACGAGCTCCCGCGTGGGGCCCCGGTCCCCCCGCACTGCCCCTGGCTAACCGCCCCGAGAACAGGCGACGCCGTCCCCTAAACGCTTCTGCCGCTTCCTGTGAGAGACCGTCCCGGACAACGCCGGCTCCCCGCTGGGCCCCTGTGCCCCGCGCCTGCTCCCTGGGACCAGACTCGTTTTCCTCCTCTGACACTCAGACTTCCTTCGATTCGTGTCTCAGTGCAATGAGCACAAGTGAATGTTTGAAATCACTAAACCTTGTGGCGTGTACGAGGTCGGACAACTAACTTCACAAACTCGTCCTAGAAAATGTGCTGGTGTCACGATGGCCACCTCGGAGGTCCTCCCCTTGGGAAGCTGTGCGCCGACGCCAGCGCCGAGTCCACCCTTCAAAGCAGTTGTGGAACTCTTTCTGGAAGGGCCATCAGGGCTGTCACTGTGCCCAAAATCTGACAATAAGTTCATGAACTCGCCAGCATGTACTCACGTTGGCAGCTCTGTACAAACACGGGAAGGTGTCATCACCTTCCCAAGGTTATGGCACGTCTACGCGGGAGGGGGCGGCGCCGAAGCCACCAAGGGCCGAGCTCGCAGGACCCGCGTCACCCCCGCGCGCCGGCCCCGCCACGCCGGGCAGCCGGCCTCTTCCGCGGCGTGCAGGACGCCCTGCTTCTGTGCTGCCCGGGACACGTCGTGGGGCAGCGACTGTCCTTGAATCGATTCTGCGTCAGCTGCCACCAGCGATGAGCGTCCCACATGGCAGCGAGGGCTGTCTATGACGGCGGAGGGGAGAACGGCCCCGGTCCAGTCAACAAAGTGATTTCAGACGGACATCCCTGCTGAGAAGTGAGCACGTGGGGACGAGGACGGGCTCCTCTGAGGGACGGGCAGCGTGACAGTATGGGCTCATTCACGGGGGGCCGTGGGAGAGAAACCTGCACGGTGACGTGAGTGACGGTGACCGGCACAGGGGGGTCAAGGAAGCCTGGCTGAGCAGGTGACTTGTGAGCTGCGTCCCCAACGATAAGAAGAACACGGCCACGCAAAGGCTGGGGGATGGGGACGCAAACATGTCAAGGTGGAAGCTGGGACCTGAGGGACAGGTGGCACGGTGGTGTGCTTGGAGTTTCGTGCACGTAGGGACAAGGGACGTAGGTAGGGGCCAGTGTGTGCCAGGTGTGGTGGCCCAGGCTAGCCGTCCCATCAGAGACGTGGTACCGGTGGTGGCCAGCCCCGAGAACGCCCCCCGGACCCCCGCCTCCTGGTGTTTATACCCGAGTGCGGCCCCTCTCGTGCCTGATCCGTGTCACCACCGGGATGCCGCAGAAGTGACAGTGTGTGACTTGCAAGTCTAGGGCGTAGAAGACACCGGGGACTCGGCCTTGCTCTCCTGGGCTGCTCCGTCTGGGCACGTGCGTCCGTCTCCTGCGACAGCCTCATGATGTGACGACCCCTCGGAGGAGGGTCTTCCAGCCCCGGCCACGCCTTGCAGTGATCCCAGCTCCCACCGCCATGGGGACGGAGAACCACCTCGCCGAGCAGCTGCGTGGGGGACACGCCACTGGGGTTGGGGGCCCTCCCTCCGTCCACCCCCGTTCACAGCCAGGGTGCGTTTGGCTCCCCCGCCTTCATCGCCTCCCACCACGTGGGCTGGTGGGCAGCGCCGAGCGCCTGCGTTTCCGTCCCGGTGAGGCCCTTTGCGTGGACGGCGAGGACACTTCCACGGGATGCCGGGACGGGAGGGGCTGGAATTCACTTCCTGAAAGTGTCCCCCTCGCCCGCCCTGAGTACGGAGAGGGGCCCCCCGAAGGCAGACGGCGGGACGTGCTGACGGGTCCGTGTCCACCTGAAGCATGGACGCCGAGGGGTCCGTCCGCACCTCTGGCTTCCAGGGTGCCTGCGGGCCACTCCCCGGCCAGCACAGACATTCCCCTCGTGTCTACGCGCCTGTCTCCCAGGGCATAAGAGTCCCTTCTCCGCAGTGGCCACTGGAACTTCCCCCGTGGACTCCCTTCACACACTGGGGCACACAGCTTTGCCCCGTAGCAGGAAAGGACTCTCTTTCAGGGTGACGGTGCACGTTGACCTCCTGTCTGCCGCTGGTCATTCACGTGTCCTGCAGGAGGTCAAATGTGTACGAGGTCAAATCCGCCGTTTTGAGATTTTCGTTTTGAGATTTATGGCTTCTAGGTTCTGTGTCTTGCCTTCTTGTGTACCGTCCCAGAACAGTGAAAGGAAACGACAGCTTCTTCCCGTGGCTTAATGATTCTGGGCGATCGTCCGCCCCACCGGCCGGGGCGAGCCCTGCCCCCCCCCACTCCCCAGGTCCCCAGCGGGACACAGGGACCACAGGGGCTGCCATGGCGCCCGCAACCTGTCCCACGTCTGCTCAGCGCGCAGCGGCCTGTCGTTTGCACCAGCATTTCCCTCGCGGTGACGGAGAGCCTCTCCCCACCGCCTGATCCTCCGTCGGTTTTGCCGTTGTCCATGGAGGGAATGAGCCCTGTGCCCCCCACCCCGGAACGAGCCCCGTCCCCCCCAACAAGCCCCGCTCCCCCCCCCCCCCCCCCCCCCCCCCCCCGGGAACGAGCCCCCGGCCGTGGCTTACACCCTATTTTGAATTTTGTCGTCGTGCTGAAGAGGCCCGAGGTGGGGTGGGGGGGAGGTGGGAGCAGCGCCCGGACTGAGTCGGTCACCACGGACCTCCGTCACCGCCTCACGACGTCTCTGACCGTCTCTCGCGGTTCTAAACTCGGTGTCTCAGGCCCAGAGTCTCGTCACTGCGAGGTGTCGGCCAGGCACCTTCCCGGCGCCGAAACGAGGGGACCAGGCCGACCCTGCGGCCTTGAAAAATCGACAAGAAACTCGGCTCCTGGACAGGAGGCCGTGGCCAGCCCACGGCGGGAGGGACCCAGGACGGGCGGACACCGGGGGTGACGGGCCGACACCCAGGGAGGGGGTGATGGGCCGACACGGGGGGTGGGGGTGGGAGGTGATGGGTGGACACCAGGGGGTGACAGGCCGACACCGGGGGGGGGGTGACGGGTGAATACCGGGGGGTGATGGGCCGACACCCTGGACCAGTGCCCACGTGTCAGCACAGCCTCCTCCTCACTCAGCTACGGGGATGTTGGGGAGCACAGATGTGACGTCACTGTTCACACTTGCCCCAGAGGCACTTGTCACACTTCCCTGAGCCTGGGCCCCGAGGCCCACCCAGCCGGACCCTCGGGGACCCTTTCCCACCGTTTCCTTGTGCGCTTTCTCGGGCAGGCCCCATCCCTTCCCCTCTCCTTACCTGGTCCCCCCAATGTCTCTGCTCCCCCACACCCCACCCTCTCCCTGTCTCTGTCCCAGCGAGACCGCAGAGCAGGCATAGGATTCGGGGACCCAGGAGCTGGGCACGTTCGAGAGACACTATGACCATGACCGTCCATTCAGGTTTCCTTTTCCGTGTTGTTAAATTTAAATATTTTTTCCCCAAAAGTGCACGTCCTCGTGAGCCCTTTTTTGGTCGAAATTTCCGTCTCCGGGTCCTCCTGTCTGAGCACATGCGTAGACAGGTGTCTGCCTCTCGATCTGGCCCGCCTGGACGTTTTCGTGTTGCACTCTTCAGTGTTAAGAGAATTTCGGACACGGAGCGTGCACCGTGGTCACCAGAGCGCAGCCTTTACTGAAAAACATGACAGTTCTGGACAAGAGAAAATCCTCTGCTCCCAGGCCGGCCGGCCTCACTCCTCATCCTCCCGGGGACAGTCCCCTGGGGAGGCTCAGCCCGCACCTCTGCTGCGGGGAGGGGCGCGCTGTGTCCCGCTGGGGGTCCGGCAGGTGGGGAGGCACCGCGAGTCCTGGGGACGGAGCCTCTGTGGGCCTCTGCTTCCTCGTCTGTAAACCCCCGACGTCATCCTTGTCCTGACCTACTCTCAGCCTGCAGCGAGTGATGTGATGTGCAGGGCCTGACTGTCCACAGTGGAGTGGCCACTGGAGAGACGGCCTCATGTTCTGCCGTCAGAGGGTGCGATTCGAACCAACCCAGGACCAGCCCCGTGTCAAGATAGGTCTGGGCCCACCGGGCAGTCTGGAGTGCTGACAGCCACTCTTAGGGTCTCAGCTCCACCTAGTGTCCACATCAGGACACAGTCACGTGGTAACGGGCTTCCTACAACCCCCCAACTGCCACACCTGCGAAATACACGCACCGGACAGGCAGACAGGACCTCAGTAAGGTCCATTTAAAGCACCCCTCCCTCTGAGATCCGGTATTTCCAAGCCAGCGCCGTGCACTTAGCGGCTCTGAAGACCGGTGCATGGGCCTTGGGGAGGACAGGTGACGCTGAGACTCCCTGCCCCCAGGGAGCGGCCCGCCCGCCCGGCCGCCCTGGCAGGTGAGGGGAGGAGGGCCTGGCGCGCCCCCTGGTGGCCGGAGGACCGGGGCAGCGGCCGGCTGTTTCCAGCGGGGCTCCGGGCAGGGCGAGGCCGAGGGTCAGAGCAGGAGGCGGGCTGGCCGCCGCCCTCGTGGACGAGGCCCAGGAAGGACGGGCAGGCCGAGAGAAGAAGGGACAGTGGGGAGAGGTCGCCGTGGGGCTCGGGTTAGGGCCGGAGGAGGCACTTCTCAGGGCGATTTCGGAAGCGCCACGTTAGGACCAGCCCTGGGTGCGGCCGAGGTGGCCCTGGGAGGGAAACGTGATGCTGGCGGTGCCGGCCCGGCCCGTGAGCCCTGCGGGGACGGGGGCAACGGGGCAGGGGCGGGAAACGGAACGCGGGTCCCCCCTGGGGAGGGGGGCAGTAGCAGCCAGGGCAGCAGCGCCGGGGCCCGCACCTCCCGGGGGTTCAGGGGAGGGCCGCAGCAGGGGTCCGGGAGGGGTGCTGCCAGGGGGACCCACTGCCCCAAGGGCACCGCGGGCCGTCCTGCTCGCTGAGCTGCTCCCGGGCGGGGACACAGCGGCGTGCGCGTTCAGGACCCACGACCCGCGGACCAGGGCAGGGCCCGCTGGGCCGAGGGCTGAACCCCGAACTGCAGGCTGAGCTGCAGGGGGCGGCGAGAGGGAAGGCCCCCGCCCCCAGCTCAGCTCACCTTACGCTGAAGAAAAACGCCAAAGGCAGGGCAACCGTACTGTGCTTTAATTACGAAAGATGTAAAAGGCTGCATTATAAAACTCGGAAGCTACTTTGTACAAACTCCAATCTTTAAATATCGTTCAACAAGGGGCCTGGGAGTCGGGACACTGGCGGGGCATCTGACCAGCTGCGGTGACGGCTCCGTCAGGAGGCGACGGACACGCTCGGAACCACCTGTGCACCAATCCGAAGGGCCCATGAGGCTCGGGACCGGAAATGTCTCCAAATATGCAAATAGCCCGAAATACCGCGACAGCTCAGCTGGGGTAACACACGGAGGACGCAGGAGACACGGGGAGACAGGACAAAGGAGCACGCCTGTTCCCCTAACACCTTCCGTCCTCCAAACCAGAACTGGACAGAGGGAACGACGGAAACCCAGACAGGCCGCTGGTTCTGGGCGGCGTAACCGCTAGTAAATGGGAGCAGAACAGCCTTCGAGTTCCTGCAACGAAACTGAACACTGAAAACCAGTTTGTGCTGCGGGAGGCGGAACGCAGGTGCCCGGGGCCACGCCCGGCTTGTTGCAAAGGCAGCAGTGACTGGGGACCCACCTGCGGAGGTCGCACCACCCGTCAGTGCTGGCCCTTGACCCCATCTAAGCAAAGTGGGCTGCATAATGCCCCAAACCTTTTCCAAAGGAAAAGATCGGACGGATTGACCTAAGGACACATTCAACTCAGTGCTAAACCTTCCTGTCATTGCAGTCCCCCAAACGTGTCACTTTTCCTGGGAAGCGCCATGTCCCTGAGTCACATGGAGGAAGCCCAGGGGCAGCGAATGTCATCACATAGGTCTCAGGGTCCCAGCTGTAAGGGGGGGGGCTGCCTCACAGACCAAGAGAGCTGGGCCCCCAACACCTACGATCCCCACAGGTAAGGCACTGTGTGGAGCAGGCCATGCCGGGACCTCCACTTCTACCCGAAAACTCTCAGAACCTGAGCACCACTCCCCGACTGAGGCCAGACCGGCCATTGGGGGCCCCGGGCACAGGGAAGGCGGTGAGGAGTGGCTGCTTTCGGCTCACGGGGACGCTGCGCACTGGTACAGGAAGAGGCCCTTTCCTTCAACACAGCCCCCAACCCCACCCCGCCCCCAAGATCCGAAGTCCGAAGGGTCTGCAGGGCCTACTGCCCCTTCGTGACCCAGCGCTCAGCCAGGACTCGGGTGGGATTTCCTAATTCGGTGACGGGTGTGGGGGCCAGGGGGACGTGGGGAGACCTGGGTTCCACAGCGGAAGACGGAGTGGCGCACCACCAGGTCAGTAGCCCAGGGCCCTGTGACTGAGCCCTCCCGCCACAAGGCACAAGTGTGTCACATCGGACCCCCGCAGGACAGCCTTGCTTCTCCGGGCTGGGAGTCGCTGGGTGACCTTCGGGGACGCTCCTGGTACCCCTGGAAGGGGAGTGGCTGTCCGGGCCCAGGTGCAGCATCTCTGCCCAGCCCCCTCCCCAGCAGTGCTTGGCCTCGTCCCCGCTGGGGCTGGCATAGCCACGGGGACCGAGGGTGACACTTAGGATGTGGTGCTAAGGCATGAGGACTAACGATGGTTTCACGCACGAGGCCTTGGTTTACTACAGAATTTCTTCCACCTCAAGGAAGGGATCTCTGTTTTAAAGCAATTTAGAGCAAAGCCCAGACCTGAGAGGGAGGCTCTGCCATGGTGGGGCCTGCCGGCGCCCCCGCAGCCCCAGCAGCTGGGAGGCTCAGCGGCACGTGGCGGACAGTCTGCACCCGTCGGCCGTGCGGCACGACCTCCCGGGGGACTATCGGTGGATCTGGTCACCTCGTGTCCCAGGCAGGTTAAAGTGCGTGCTCGGCTTCACCACAGCACAGTGTCAGGACAGCGAAAGCTCTGACAGGTCTGGCGCGGCACAGCGGGGCTGGGGGTGAGCCTGCCTGACCGCAGGCAGACGCGGGTCCCCCAGCACTGCGCAGGGCCGGGCACCTGCTGGTACCGGGCGTTCAGTGACGAGTAAGGCACAGTCCCTGGCCTGGGGGGGCTTCCGGCCCAGGGGATCAGCTTAAGAGGGAGGGCTCAGACCTGTAGCCGGAGGCCTGGCCGTGTCGGGCGCGTCCGGAGGACTTGGGGTGTCGGCGCGGCACCTGCCGGCCCCTTCTGACTCGCCAGCCAGCAGGAGACACACTGTGCTTTGGCTGCAGGCGCGCCCACCACTGGGGGACGTGCTCTCGGTGACTGAATAAAACCGTCGTCCTTCTCTGTCCGCAGGCCACGATGCAGGGAAGCAGCGGGAGGTTACAGACGGGGAGCCAGCACGTCAGCCTGCGGCTTGCCCAGCGAGGTCTGCGCTTCCTCCTGTTGGGACTAAGGCACCCAGGGAGCTGGGGCGCTCGGCTCCGCCCGGAACGTTCCAGACCCTGGGGGTGGGCGCGCAGCCCGGACGGTGGAGCACAGGCAGCGGCCCCGACGTGCCTACCGCTGCGGCCACGGCCCCCCTCCGTGGTGACGGGCACGGAGCCCAGACGGCCGCTAAGGGGAGGTGCGGCCGCAGTGATGACCGGCTCGCTGGACGCTCCGAGGCAGCCCGCCAGCAGCAGCACCCCCGCGCCGTGAGCCCGGGCGGCGGCCAGCTGCGTCAGGTCTCGGTTCGGCCATCCTGTCCCCTGCCGGTCACAGTCGGTCGGCTCTGAACGTCTCCTCCACAGAGGGATCGAGCAGGCCCATGCTGGCGTCGCTGAGCATGCTGAGGCCGTCCAGGCTCAGGGGCTCGATGTGGAGCTCCTCTTCCAGCGGAAACGAGGCGTCCATGCTCAGGCTGACCTCCGGCAGGCCCGCCAGAGCGCTGCTGAGGTCTCTGAACAGGCTGGAATTCGAGTCTTCTGCAAGAGACAGCAAGAGGGGACAACAGTGCAGGCGGCGTGAGGGCCCCACCTCCAGCGGACACATCTGAGGACGCTCCCCACAACGCCGTCCCTGCCATCTTCCCTACCAGGACGGTGGCCACTGGGTCCCAACTGCTCTCGTTTTGCTCTAGAGCCCACGCTCTGTCCAGCCAGTTCCACGAGTCCCCCGTTTTCTAGGCTTTCTCCCTTTGGGCAGTTGTCCGTCCCTTAAAACTACGTCATCTCAGAAAAGGTGCACGCCTCGCGGTCTCTGAGCTGGCACCCCATCTCCCGTGTCCCCTGATGCTCTTGGTTAAACCGTCCGACCACGGAATCTGCCAGCGCACGGGAGCGGGCAGCGGAGGGGCGGCCGTGCTCACCTGCCGGCACGGCGCTCGGGAGGCTCCCGCAGTTGGAGTACAGGTTTGGTCTCAGAGGGAGTGCACCCTGCGGCTCTCGGGGGCCCTGATGCACCAGGGGCACCTGCAAGCACCAGAGGTCACGGCGCAGTGAGGAGCGGTCCCCGGCTCCACGGGGCGCAGTCACACGCCCACATGCCGCCTGGTCCCTGCCGTATACGTCCCGGCGGGTTCTGCTGCAGGGACAACCTTCGCAGGCAGGCGGGTGCAGGGAGGAGGTGGCATCCCTGAGGCCCACAGGGCAGGTGACTGGTCCCCACGTGCACGCTGCCGGGCCCACTGAGCCGTCCCTCAGCCACACGGAGGCCCAGCTCCCCAAGGGCGGCCGAGCGGCCGACGCAGCCCGACACAGCCCACGGGCGCTTGGCTTCCAGGACAAGGGGCAGCCGCTCTTCCCGGCCCCGGAGGGCGAGCCCCGGGCTAGGCCCTCTGTGAGACGGCCTCAGAGGCCGGGCAGAGCTGGGCCCTCCGAGTGCCCTCCCAGACATGAACTTCCTGGACTGCTTTCTAAGTGTCTCAGAAGCAGGGGTCTCCAGTACCCCCCAGGGGTGCACTGAGTCACGGAAACCAAACCGGCTTGGGCAGGGCAGCAAGGCCCTGGGCTCTTAGGGGAGGCTTTCCCACAGCCCCCTCGGGAGCGACCTGTCTGCTTCTGCTACTGCCACCACCGTTAGGTGACAGGGAGCGCTCCTCTGTCCTCCATCTGCCCCGCGGCCCCAGCCACACTTACTGACCATCTAACCGCGAGGGCCGTCTTGGGGGAAAATTAAAAAGCAAAAGGGAGAGGCTCAATGGAAATGTCTTGGGGGAGACCCCCCGCCCCTGGGCCACGCTGTCCCACGCTGTGCCGGCCCCGCCCTCCGGGACGCTCAGCCCCTCCCACCTGAGGGGTGAGGGGCTGCCCTGGCCCCTGCGGGTGAACGAGTCGGCCATTCTACGGCCGGAGTGTCGCCGCACGTCTACCCCTTGCTGTAACGAGGCCTGACCGGAGGCAGGTGGCCCGCATGCTGGGGCTGGGGGAGAGCCCAGGGTCTCCCGGCGCCACGCACGTCTGAGGTCCGAGACGTGTGGTGCCCGCTCCGAGAAGAGCCAGGCCAGGTGACCACTTACCTGCTGAGCAAAGGCTGGGCCCGGCCTCACGGACTGCTGGTCAAAGCTCACGTGCGGGAAGAAGCCGCTCAAAGAGGAGCCCTTCGGGGAACAGGGAAGGGGCCCGTCAGGCGTGGGGCACGAGGCAGAGCAAGCGTTCCCTGTGTGCTCGCTCCGGCCGGCACACACCTGGGCAGTCAGGAGCTGGAAGTCTGCCTGCGGGTGCTGCGCGGGGAGCTCCAGGGCGCCGGGCTGCTGCAGGAGCGGCGGGGGCAGCTCCGGGGCGGTGGGGTACGGGGGCGGAGGGGACACTTGAGCTTGAGCTTCCGTGGGCAGGAAGGGAAGCGGGCTTCGGTCAGGGGCCACCACCTGCAAAACAAACGAAGCCGCCAAGGAGCTCAGCCTCTGAGCTTCTAGAAGCAAGTCCCCTGCGGTGAGGAAAGGCCGGAGCTCTTCCCCGTGGCCGGTCCCCCGCGCCAAGAGGCCCGCATCTGCCCCTCAGAGCACGTGCACCTCCAATCTCACTCGCCTGAAGCACCTCTCAACGACATGTCTGTTGTTTCAAAAAACGGCCAACAAAGCCCCCCGAACCCCAGTCTCCTCTGTTTTCTCAGTGGCAACACGTATGTTTTGCTTTTTCTGTTTTTTAAATCCATACCTGTGCGTACAGACGGGAGGCTGAGACACGCGTTTAACGCTCCTGCCCCCCGAGGCTGTACCAGAAACCCTAAGACAACACTAAGGAACAGGAAACGTTCACCAGTGACGATAAAACGGCAACGAACAACCACACCGACAGGCCGCCGGCACCGTCACAGAGCCCCGGGGGCCCCGGCATCGGGGCAGCGGGCGTGAGGACAGAGCAGAAACCGGGGCGATGTCACAGCCCACGCGGGCGGCGGTGAGGCCTGGCCTGTGGGGGACGGAGGTCAGCCACCTCGGACCCCCGCGGGTGAGGCGCCCCACGGAAGGTTCAGGACTGAACCGGAGCCTCCACTTTCCCGTCCCAACTCGGCGGGGGGGGAGGATCGTCCCAGAAATAACAGTCGGAAATTTCCCGGGAACGAAGGCTGTGAGTTTCCAGACGGGAGAAATCTATCAACCATCCGGACTCACGTCAAGCGACGTCATCCTGGAGTTCCAGAAACCTGGGGACCGCAGAGGGGAGAAGGGCCTTTGCTGGCAGCACTGAGGCTCGGCACGAGACCCGGCTTCTCGGCAGCCACTCCAGGAACTAAGAGGCAATGGACGAACCGCGGCGACACCTCTGCGTCCACACAGCCGTGACACACTGAGACCACGCCAGTCCTCTTCCCCGCAAAGCCCGTGTGGCCGGATCAGAGGCCATCCACGCCAGTCTGAGGGTTCGGGCTGAGTGGGTGGGAGTGTCCATTCACAGAACACCAGACTAACCAAACCCTACGCCGTGCATTAGCTCCCTGGCTATTCCGCACTGCTCGGCCCCGTGAATGCCAACCACGCTCCTGTGACCGGGGGGACGCTGGGCGTTGAGCCTGCCGTGATCACGGACAGTAAGCGGCACTGGGGAGGATGAGGAGGGTGAGGAGGAGACGTGGGTGTGTGGGAGCGCTGCGGGGGGCCAGGAGGACCAGACCCCGAGCTTGCAAGCTTGCGTGCAGGCTGCCACGCACCGACAGCCCCGCACTGGCAGTCTGGGGCGGAGGCAGCGCGAAGTGACACGGCCGCCCCGAAGGGATGCGCCAGGGGGCTGAAAGCAGCCGTCTCCTGGCAGCGGGAGAGGAAGAGCTCGGGAACTTCGCAACCAGTCTTTCAGAACTCTAAGTGACCACTGGTCATTTTTTTAAGGCTCTAAGTATTAAGCCAATAAAAAAGTGACAACATCGGGAAGGGGAGGGTCTCTACCCACGCGGACCCCTTAGAATGCACCCAGGAAGCCAGAGTAACGTTCTTGTGTCCGATCAAATCATCTTGCAGAACAAAACGAGAGGCAATCCAGTGACACACAAAGAGCCATTAAGGAAACGATTCAGAAACACCCTCTCAGCCCCT
>PVJL010016048.1:0-22218 GCA_004026885.1 Lyroderma lyra
TTTTTTTTTTTTTTTTTTTTTTTTTGGCTCACTTTGTATTTTCCCTGCCCCAGACCTGGAATTGGCTCTCTCTCCAAGGTTCCTTTTAATGAAGAAAGGCTCCATTCAGAAACCAACCTCTGGCCACCAGCTTTGCTGTATGCTACGGGGGTATCACTGCTTACGGACCTCAGTGGGCACAGCTAGGACGTGCTTTCCTTCTTCAGAAAGGTTTTAGAAGAAGTTTCCTCCGATTCAAATTCAACTCCACGACATTCTTCCTCCCCTTGCCAGTCCTTAATTGTGTCTCTCTCCCTCCACAGCGAGAAGCCTGGTTCCCAACAAGGTCGATATATTTAATCATTTACTCTTTCCCACAACACATTCAACATAGTTTCAGAATGACTACTTCCATCCCATTTCCAATAGGAAGCTTTCAAAGAAAACCCCAAGACTTCTTTGCAGTTGTCTGTCCTTCGGATGCACCCCCCTACGGGCCTACAGTCAGCCTACGGCGGTCACAAACCACCGCAGTGAACTGTGTGTGTGTGTTTCCATGCTCAATCTGCTATGCAGTAAGGTGTCTTTGTTTCTACTGGCATTTCGTTTTAGCTTGCTTTCTTCAAATCTTTTACAATTTAATTATTGTTTTTAACATAAAACTTTTACATGGCTCCAACGTCAAAGCTACCTGCGAGTATACTCAGAAGTCTTACTCCCCTCCTGACTGCCCCCACTCCATTCCCCCCCATCCACCTTAGGCCACTGTTCTTCTTACCGTAGTTACTGTAGTTGCTGGCTTATTCTGCCTGTGTTTCTTCCTGTCACTCCCTTGTGTGAATTCATCAGTTTATTCCCTTAGTATCCTCATGGGTGAGCATTTAAGTTGTTCCTCATATTTTGTTATTACAAATAACGTCTCAGTGAAGAACTTTACAAATGCATTGTTTCATAGTTGTGGAAGTGTGCTTCCAGGGCGAATTCCTGGAATTAGGATGAATGTGTGTGTGGACTTGCTAGATATTCCACATTCCCCCCACAGGCATTGTGCCACTTTGCACTCCCACCAAGGGTTATAGAGTGCAATAAGACTGGTAGCTCAGTGTAGTTCTAATATGCATGTATATCCTTGTGAATGAAGCTCAACATCTTTTTATATTTTTAAGGTTCATCTACATATTTTGTATGTTTGTATGAACTGTCTGGTCATGCTTTTTGCCCAATTTTCTATAAAGTTTTGGCCTTTTTTTCTCAATATTTAAATGTTCTTTATATTCCCAATATTACCGATTAGCTTTTGTTTCTGATAAATGTTGCAAAGCTTTTCTTCCAGTTAGCTTTTTTTTTTTTTTTGCAATTCAGCAGGTTTCTTTTTAATTTAATTTTTAAAATTTATTTTCTTTTATTACATCAGGATATTTCATTTTCCATTAGAAAGCATTTAAGTGGGAGTTGGGCTGGGCTTGGACTGAGTCTCCATGCATCTTGAAGTCTTAAGCGTCGCCCTTTTGTGAGCACAGCAGTAAGACCACATTTCCCTTCTGCCAACAAAGTGATGGGGTCTGTGAGCTGCACCATTCCTGTTTTTAATCCCTTTCCCTCTCAGGAGTTCCAGATCCCTCCCCTTCACCCAAGAAAGCTTGGGGACAGTCACTTACTCTCACTGGGGAGGGTGGATGCCACATGAAGACAGAGCTGCTCCTTATCTTCTCTCTTAGCTGGAGGAACTGGTACCAGCGCTGCCCTGGGCTTGCATGGGATTTGGGTCATGAAAGACTTTTCCCACACCCAGGATATAAATAAACCCACCCATGTTTTCTTCTAATAGTTATTTGGTTTTTGTTTTTTACAGTTAGAGTCCTGATCCATTTGGCATTTATCCTGGTGAATGGTAAGGTGTTCGGGTCCCATTTTCTGATAGGCAAGATGGCCCCATGGAGTGTGGGTGGGGTGATGAGGAAATAATTGATGATTCTTGTGGTCTGGGCCACTCAGTGGCCCTCCCTTGGAATCATTTTTTCTGGACTGTAGGAGGAAATGCTGTAAGTCTTCAGAAGAAAAAAGAAATGACTAGAGGAAACCCTAGTGGCCAGTTCCCTCCATCCACATGACCTTGACTTCTGTAGGCAGGCTCAGCACTTCTGTCCCCATGTTAGAAAATATCACTTCCCCCATGTCTCTGTTTCTCCAGGAGGTGATGCGCGCCAAGAGTGTGCTCACAATGACGACCTTTGCAGTGTCTCCAGGCCGTGGGGTAAGGCAATGGGGAGAGAAGTCAAAGAGAAGTCAAGATGGCCACCGCCCTCACCTGTGCTTCTTAACCTGGGCGTGGGAGTGACAAAACATTGATTCTTGTCCCAAAGCTGCTGCCAAATGGCCCTGTTATTGCAGGCAGGCCACCAAGCTTTCTACTACTCAGTGTCCTCATCTGTGAAATGGGACAATGCCTTCCCTACCCGCGTGCCAAGGATGTCAATGGGATAACATGGTATAAGTGAAAATGTGTGTACAAATGTAAAATAACACAGTGCAAATGTGTTTTTACTATCATCATGGTTACATTTTGCCTTATATAGATCTCTCTCTTTAGAAGATATGTGTGTGAACTTGATAATCATAAGAACTTGTATTCACAGGTTGGTTTGCTGTTTATAAAGTGATTTTTCCATGTGTCTTCTCTCGTGGAAGTGACACAGCCTTAATGAGAAAATAGACGACCTTAAAAAGGACTGCCTAAGTAGAAACCCTAGGAGGGGCCTGAGGATGAGTTGTCCTAAGGGCCACCAAACCCCCTGAAATTGTGTGGGGAATTATGTGTGTATAGGCTGACCAGACATCCGTTTTAAACGGGGACCGTAAACAACGGTACTGTCCCATTTCAAACGGTACGTACGGTCAGCCTCGTCTCACTGGGCTAAATTCAAGGTATCAGTAGGCTGACCGTACGTACCGTTTGAAATGGGCCCGTACCATTGGTTTTTGTCCCTGTTTAAAACGGACGTCCGGTCAGCCTAAATGCGCGTGCTCTCACGGCTTGCTGCTGATTGCCGGTGGCGTTCCGAGTGCAAAAGCGGCTACAGCTGCAGTTCTGAGAAAGGGAGCCCGGCCGCCCCGGGGCTCCCCCCCATTGGGCTTCTGCAAGGATGGAACTGGTTTTAGGCCCTTCCCAAGTCCCACATGGGGTCTTATGGCTACTGGTCTCACTTTTTTTTTTTTTTTTTTTTTTTTTTTTTTTGATGTGGGTGGTTCCCTGGCTGGGAATCGAACCCAGGCCGCAGCATTTACAACACTGAAGCCTTAGCCACTGCACCCGCAGGGAAGTCCCTGGTCTCACTTCTTAATGTAGCTTGTCTGGAGAGACAGAGAAAAGAGGTGCAGGAAGGGTCTAGAAGGAGTCCGTAGTGTCTAGAAACCAAAGATGATACTCTAAGGCAGGATAGCTGTGGCAGCAGCTCAGCAACTAGGTCAGAAAACGATTTCGTTTTGCTAGACTCTTGGGCATACCGCGGAGGTCTTCTTTCTGTTCCTCACGTGTGCCGGGCTGTTCCCACCTCAGGGCCTCTTGCAGAGGTGCTTTTGGCCACCTGGGTTCTAGGTCCTAGATGCACAGAAACAGTGGGCAGGGGGGCCTGACTGCTAAGATAAACCTTTTACTAAGGAAGCTACGGCCTGGGGCGTGACTGTGCACCCCAACCTGCCCAGTTGGAAATTCATGATCAGATCACCCTGTGAGGTTTCTTTTGTCATTGGACTTGTCAGTTTATTACAAAACCCCATTTTTGTCCGCGGTGTTCTACTTCCGAGAAATACCTCACACCTGTCCCTCTGTCCCCTCCTGCACCCCGCCCCCACCCGCCCCCCACAGCCTGGGTACTATCAGCCTTGCACCTCTTTCCCCGCTGCCAGACCTTCCTAAAACACAGGTCTCCCTGCCCCACCCAGCTCTGCATCCCCCTCTTTGCTCCCACACACCCCTCTCTGCCCCCCCCCCCACACACACACACACTCACTCCTGGGACAGCCAGGCCCCTCAGGCCCCTTGGGGCTGAGTCACAGTGTCACTCTGTAGTAACTGCAGGCCCTGCTTTCCCAGCCGATGACTCCTGCCTCTCTCCGCAGCGGAGCCCCAGCGTGGCAGTTTAGGCAGCTCTTAGGGAATCCCTTGAGAAGACACAAGTGTCCACCCCAGAGGTGCGTGGGGCTTCGGAAGGAAGTGGGGTGGGTAGGAAGATGAGGAGGGGCTGGGGCAATAGCCAGAGAGAGCTTTCTGAGGATGGCTCAGGAGCGGGCCTCAAAGGCCCCCGCACATGCAGACCTGGGGCCCCTCGACAGCTACGTGGGGAGCCTGGGGGCAGAGGCGCTGCAGCTGGCCTGGCCCAGATGAGTCATGCTTGGAAGGGCTGGAATGGAGCTGTGTCCAGGGGGCAAGATAACCTTGTCCCTGCCCATTACCCCACCGTGGGTATCAATCCATGGGTGAGTGTGGGGACTATGAGATAACTTAGGAGGTGGGAAAGCAAACCCGGCGAGATAGGAGACCTTGGCTTTGGTGACAGAACCAATACTGACCACAACTGGTGATGTGACCCTTCTCTTTACATCAGCTGCTGATACTAGTGGTGGCTGGGCAAGGGTTGGCAAGTTACTGTTTGTACGTCGGAAGAACCTACATTAGAACTGAACTGGGAAAACTACGTGGGCTGTTCAGGTAACAACGCTTAGAGACCTTTCTTATGAAAGATACTGCATTTCCTCTGCGTTATTACGATTAAGAATATTTATTTTTGATACCAAATGTCTAAATTCATCTGCCTGCTAGAGATCATTTCATCTTGTACTGTGTGCTATCTCAGCAGAAAAAAAATGTTCTCTCCAAATGTGTCAGTTCTATTTTTAAAAAGGTTCAGTGACCTATTTCTGTAATTCTTAAAGACACTGAAAGAACAGCAGAATCTATTTAGGCTCAGCTCTGTCACCGAAAAGTTACCCCTGCCAGGTGTTGTTTAGAGAGGCACCACCTTGCTTTGCAGTAAAGAAGCATAAATAAGAGTATTGTCAGAGTGAGGCCATGAGAGCATGAACATAACACAGAGACAGACACCCTTCTCCACTTTTGACAATATCATGATGACTATAGTCCAACATTAGCCAAGCTCGACCTTAGAAGATTGCTTAAAAATCAACCATTTCCTGGACAAAGAACTTGAAAAGACAATTTACAAAAGAACTACAATTCATTGACAAATACATGGGAAAAGGTTAGCTCCTCTAGTAATTAAGGAAATGAAAATTAATGACACTTTCCAAAACTAACCTATGGTGTAAAAAGTCAGGCTAGTGATTACCCTGGGTGGGGTGAAGGGAGGTGAAGGGGTCATGGCAGGGGCTTCTGGGGTTCTGGCAGTGTTCAATTTTTTTTTTCTTTTTTCTTTGTATGTGGGAATCGAACCCAGGCCACGGCACTGACAGCGAGTGTTCAATTTCTTGATCTGAGTGCTGGTTACCTTGTGAAAATTCACTTATGATTTGTGTACTTTTCTGAATATATGATAAACCTCATTATAAAGTTTACATAAGAAAACAAACTCAGTTTCTACACATTAAGTTAGCAAAAACAATTTTTTTTGTAATAGTACAGTTGAAACCATCATGAAACTAGAATATCCACATACTGCTAGTCCCAGTACATTAATACAGCCTCTTTTGGGGAGGAATGCAGCAATATGAATTTAAAATTCCTTTAAAAATGTTCATATTTGTTAACTCCACAATAATTCCACTTCTAAGACTCTATCTTAAGAAATAATCATAAATGGTAGAAAAGGTTTATGTGCACATGTGCGTTGCAATAACATTTGTAATAACAAAAAATTATAATAGCAAAAACTGAAAGCAATTTAAATGCCCAAGTGCAGAACAATGTGAAGGTAACCCCCATTTTACAGGTGAGTAAATCGAGGCACACGTTGGCTGAGTGACTCCCCTGAGGACATACAGGCAGTGAAAGTGCAGGGGCTCCACTCCGGACTCTCTCACAATGCCGGATTACGTGCGAAGGTGACTGAGGCTGGAGGAGCATCCTGGGACACGGTTATTAGAAAGCCTCAGGGAAGTGTTGGTGATGAGGCCAAACAGAGTCAAAGGGCAGGGGAACTGGTGTATCAGTGAGAGGTGAAGAAGGGCGACAGGCAGGGGCTGTTTCATGAAGCAAAGGGGTGTTTGCAGTTTCACAAGTATATCTGTTATGTCCCCCCTATTAAGAAGCCATTGCCAGTTAACAGTTTTATAATTTTAATATCTTTAAAAAATGGCCTTAGCTGTCTCTGGGTGGCAGGTGGGGCTCGAGGCCAAGGGCCACCCTTGCGGCCACCAACATGAAGACTTTGTACCAGGTCCCATTCTTGGTGCTCCAGTGTCCCCACCTGCTGCTGAAGAAGCCGCCCTATGTGCACAGCCATGACAGTGTGTGCTCCGGTGGCGCTCTGGTGGCGGTGTCTCACTTCCTCATCACACAGGGCATACTTTATGGTGCTGTCAAACCTCTGAGTGTTGGCGCTCTGACTGAGAACACGAATCGGAGGCCAGTAGCCTTCTGGCCTACAGAGGAAATGGATGCTCTACAATAGAAGGACTCGCATCCAGCTTCCTGTTTACAATGGGAGGGTTAAGTTTCATAATCCTGCAGCAAACAGCACCAAGCTCAGTAGATTTCATCTGTTCTTTGGGTTTGTGTCCTGTTGAGTTCTTCATAACTAGAGTAGTAATGAGAATAAAAGGGCCAGGCTACCCGAACGGTTGGAGGGCGTTTTGAGAAGAAATCGTTGGATAATCAACTCGCTCCTGTCAACGAAGTTTTAGAGGCTATTCCAATTCTCTACTGTGAAACATGGAAAAGGGTGAAAAGCGGTAGAAAAAGAAGCATCTGTGAAAAGATAGAAAGCGTATTAAAGCTTGCTAGAATGGTGTCAAAGAGAAAGCTTATCACAGTATTTTTTTTCCTGGGGACCTATGCTGACGCACCAACAATGTAAAGGGGCATTTTCTTCTTAGCTTCACATTTCTTTTTCTTTTTTTTTTTTTTTAATTCATTTTTATTGTTAGACTTATTGGGGTGACATCTGTTAGCAAGGATTACATAGGTTTCAGGCATACAATTCTACAGTGCATTGTCAACTTGTATAATAAGTTCACCACCTAATGTGACTTCTCTTTCCATCACCTTCTATTTAGTTTCCCCCCTCCTCTCCCACCCCCTCCCCTTTCTCCCCTCCCTAACCCACTCATTCCCCACATTTCTTAAAGAAAAACATACTCCATTTCTCCGATTATAATATTAAAGAAAATACATACTTTTTATGACCCTCTGAACAGTTCTGGGAGATGACATTTCTGATTTTCAGAAGTTAATCAGGAAGCAAGATCCCGTCAGCCGAGAACTCTGGACAACTGGTCAACTTTACCTATGGTACTTTGCCTTTAAACAGAGTGTGTGCATTTCCTCAGATACATACAGAAGATTTGTTTCCTGAACAATAAGAGATATGAAAGGAGCAGAAACAATTTTTCTAACTAAAAAAACTACCTTGAAACATAGTGATAAAAACCTAAGCGCCGCGCCATGACGTGTCTGACTTCCTGCTTCATGCAGAACTGGCTATAACAAACATGGCGGACCTTTCTGTTTGTTATTCAACTTTATGGGTTTCCTTATATTTCCTTTGTCCACAGACACTCTTCCAGAGCTATGCCTCATGCAGAGCCACCCGGAAAGGTGAGAAGGAGGGAGGAGCCCCCCATCCTCCTGAAGCCGAGGGCAGCTCTGCCTGGGGGCCATCGCCCTGGGTGTTCCCTTTGCCTAGACTGCTCTGCCCTCAGGGGCCTGCCTGGCTAACTGCCTCTAGTCTTCCACCAGCTCAGTGACATCCACCCTGACCCTCCTGAAATACTGCAGCTGGCCCTGCCCCGGGACTGTGGGAGCTCCTCATCTCCCTTTCCTGCTCATTTGTTCTTTTTCCCACAGTGTGTGCTCCAGTGGTGCTCTGGTGGTGGTATCTCACTTCCTCAGTAAGATACGGTCAGCTCCTGAGTAAGTAATGGTACTTAAGCCTTATCTTCAGCATTCACTGCACATCCCCTCTGACTACTACAGTGCAAGCTCCCTGTAGGCAGGCATCTTTATTTGTTCTGTTCTCTCACCTATGCCAGGTACCTAGAGCAATTCTGGACACTTAGTAGGCTCTTCGTTCATGTTTTTGGATTGAAAAAAAATGGGAGGGGGTTGTTATCCCAGAGGGCTCTGACTCCATCGTGAAACAAGAAGGGCTGTAGCCAACCCTTGGAAGATGGGTAGCCTTTCCACAGGAGAGAAAAACAGGCAAGACGGCCCAATGAGGGAGTGGCCCGAGCAGATGTTGGAAGGTAGGAACAGGTAAATCATTTGGGAGGCAGTGAGTTGGCTGACCAGGCGGTGCCCAGGATGTGTGGCATCAAAGGACAGAATAAAGGGTATGGGTTTTCGTTCGTAGACAATAGGAGGGAAGGGAAGGGCTATGGAAGGGTGTTGAGCAGGGGAGGGATTCTTAATCTTTCAGGAAGATTAATCCGGAGATGGGGTGCCTTTGAGGTGGGAGTGGTCCCTTCTGGGATGTTTTCCTCACCTACCCATTCCCCTTCCTCGTGAGCACTTCCAATCAGGCTGAGGCTTCCCTGTGCCCCCATCTCCTCTGTGCTCTCACTGCCAAGTTAAGCCAGAGTCAGAACCTGAAGGTGTGTTGCACATCTTAAATTTGGAGGGAGGAGGCTTTGGCTCTGCCTACTCTCCTTTCTCTAGGTGAAGTCAGGGGAAGCGTTACCATGGCCTCTGGCTAGAAATGGCATGTGGCACTCCGAACGCTTCCTTTTGCTTCTCCATCTTCAAATTTGTGCACGGATCCCCCAAGAGGGATGAATGGATGCTCTGAGATTTTCCTAAGCATCACTGAAATTCCAAAGGAGTAAAAGGCGTGGAGACCTTTGCCCAATACATCAAGAATGTGGACAAATTTAGAACTGGAGCCTCATGCCACAATTGCTAGTCAAACTCCAAGAGAGATAACCAGGCTATTAGCACAGGAACCTGGAATCTGCCATTTCTGCCATCTCCCCAAACACACACACACACACACACACACACACACACACACACACACGTGCACTCTCACACACACACATTCATTGAGTCCTGGAAAGATCAAGGCCAACTGCAAAGCACCCATTCCCCGAGACTCCTAATTTATGTTGGGAACTGGCTGGAAAGCTCCCCCGGCCCCCAGTCTTCCCTTGCAATGATAAAGAACATGTCACATCACACTAAATGTGACACTTAATCAAAACCCATCTTCTTTAACAAACCCTTAACCTCCAGCACACGAGAGTCACCAAGGCCAAGGGACAAGACAGGGAGCCGACTCAGGTGGCACACGCTTTGATTAAGATGATACAGATTTCCTTTTATTTCACTTTCATCAGAGTTGTGAAATTCCAGATCTGTCCCCTTTTTGATTTGACAACAGCACATTTCAGTAGAGGTTGACACCAAAAAAAGACCGGGACTTATTCCCTCTTCAGCCCGGGTAGGCGATAATTTCTCTGAATTCTCTTCAGTAATGATCGTCAGAGCTTCTGATCTTCCCATAAGCAAGTTTTGCAAGGAACGTGGTTAAGCAGAAGCACCAACCTGGCTGGCATCTGGTTCCTTTCTTAAGTGGCATCTAAATACCCTTAAGCTATGGGCCCTGGAGAAGACCTCCCCTTCTCTGCCTCCTTCTTTGGGTCTTTTATTTATATATTTATTTTTTTCTTTCTGAGACTTAAACCCTCCAGGGAATTCTTTCACCAGATTTCTGGGGCAGAAAATTTACTTCCCTGCCACACAGTACTAACTTCTGGGAGCTTCAGCAACTGTTCCTTCCTATGGTATGGGCCATGGCTTTTCTCATGACCTATGTGGGGTTCAGTTTTAAAGTTATTTAATCACTAGCTAGTTCTATCTGTTCAACTTACATATATTGACTCCCCATTGGAGATGACGTAGGTGTTGTAAGAGAGGAAGATTTACTTCTGCTTTTAAGAAGCTCTCAATCTTGAAGCAAAGTGCAATCAGAGCTAACACATGGGAGAACGTGGCAAGTGGCTGCAAGAATGCCCAACACAGGCAGTTCGTGCGTCCAGTGGGTACTGAGCATCCACCGAGTGCCCAGCGCTGGTCCAGGCACTGGGGCACAGCCGCGTGCAAAGGGGACGCCATTTCTGCCCGCAAGGCACTTACATTCCAGTTGGAGCTAGGCCACGTTTTCAACTTTTGTAGATTCGGCTTTTGAACAAGCCACAGGCTCGAACTTTATACATTGACCTCCTCCTCTCATCTTTTGTAGACTGAATTCGGATTTCTACGTGCCCACTAACAAGTGCAACGTCTGCGCTGTTGCGTGACGTCCTGCCGGTGGAACCCGGTTCGGTGTGTGCGGTGTTGGTGCCCTTCTTCTTCACTAGAAACGAAAAAGAATTAGAAAAAATGGCAGTGTGTATGCTATTGGTATGACTTGTAGTTCTCATCAACTTACCATACGAGACGAAGATGGAAACTCTTAGGAAAAAAGCAAAATTAGAGAACCTATTTAAAATGTAGAAATATCAAATATGGAGTCTGACAAAGTATAATTAGGATTTTTAAAATTGTTTTTGTTGGTTTGTTGCTGTGAGCGCAGTCTCCCATGGCATGCTGGGAAGAGCTCAGGCAGGCTTTCAGCAAGTCTTTTCCGGCTCTGGAGGGTTGGGGGCTGTGGTCGGTACTAACAGAGCGCAGGCCTAGCCCAGCACCAGCAAGAGGTTCTTAGCCTTTACCCAAGCGCTTATAGGAAAATAGAATAGCCAGCACATTTCAAGGCAGAAGGAAAAAAAAACCAAAACCGTTTTCTAGAAAAGCCCCGTGTTTCAGCTACAAAGAAAGCAAAGAACCTCCTTCCCAAGGCCAGGTTAACGCTGACGACTGCAGACTGACCCGGAATGGAAAGGTGGAAGGGCCAGAGCCGGGAGGAGAGCAGATGTCAGGCCTGCTCCACCTCTTCTAACCAGAGGCCTTTTCCATTACCCTCAAAGGACAGTCGTGATCCTGCCCTGAGCCTCACAAGGGGACGGGCCTAGGGTGATTCCAGAAGTCAAGTATGCGAATGAGTCAGTGTAGGACAGCCAGCACCCTGATGGGACGGTGTAGCATGTCGAGGGATGAGGGGAGCAAGAGCAACCCGAAGTTGTAACAGCGGGAACTTCACTTGGGAGTTTTACTCAGTGGCCTGTGGTCTGCGTCCTGCCGTCCCTCACGCAGGCCCCGGAACTGCTCATTCAGCCGTTCAGCCATTCAGCCATGTGGTACATGCAGGAGGAACCCATAGCCCCCAAAGCCCTCGAGAGGGGGGACAGGAGGGCTGCACTGGCCCTGGGACGGCAGCTCCTTCCCCTTTCCTGCCGGGCAGAGGAGCTGAGGCACGCACGACCACTTCTGGTCAAAGCTTGCAGGAGTCATTTGGATTGGCCCCCCTCTCTGTCACCTCCCTGTTACACTCCAGAGCTGACCCCCGGGTCTGACCTTCGGGATTAAGAACCTCAATACAGAATTCAGCCACCATCAAGGTGGGTAAACAGGGGTGTTTGGTTTCCCTCTGGGAGTTGCTGTGATGAAATAGTCTGTATTTTTAACTTTCTATTGTAAAAACATTTCAACAGACATGAAGGTAGCAAGAATAGTATAAAGAATCCCACATTGTACACCTTCAATGTGCACAATATTAGATATTATACCTTAATTTTAAAAAATGTATTGGAAAAAAACAAAAATCAATTTAAAAAACTGTTCGACCACGCGATGGATTACAATGCAGTCATTTAAAAAAGTTTAATCATCTTACTGGAAAATAATCCCGTATACCCATCATCCAGATTTAACCATTAACACCTTCCCATTACCAACAGAATGTTTGCATCCCCCCACAAATTCCTGTGTTGAAACCTAACCCCCACTATGATGGCATTTGGAGGCGGGGCCTTTGGGAGGTGATTAGGCCATGAGGGTGGCATCTTCAGGAATGGGATTTGGTGGCTTTATGATGGAGACCCTGGACATCTCACCTCTTCCACCATATGAGGCTACAGGGAGAAGATAGCCATCTATGAGCCAGGAAGAAGGCCCTCATCAGGCACTGAATCTGCCAGCACCTTGATCTTGAACTTCCAGCCTCCAGACCTGTGAGAGAGAAATATTTGTTGTTTATAATCTCTCCTGTCCACAGTTTTCTGTTATAGCAGCCCAAAGGGACTAAGATACCATATTTGCTTCATCAGCTTATTTCCCCCTTAAACATTTTAAAACAGATCCCAGACATCATATTTCACCCCTAAATATTTCAGTATACATGTTTTAAAAGATGAAGACATTTCCTTACATAGTCATGACCTCATCATAACACACGTCATATTAACAATTCTTGAAGATTTTGTAATAGTCCAAATTTAAAATTTTCTGATTATCCCCAAAATGTCTTCTTTCTGTCAGTTTGTTTGAATTAGGATCCAAACAGGGTTCACACATTGCATTGGGTTCTTATGTGTCTTCAGTTGCTTTAATCTAGGACAAATTTGTAGGACAGGGGTGTCTAATCTTTTGGCTTCCCTGGGCCACATTGGAAGAAGGATTGTCTTAGGCCACACATAAAATACACTAACAGTAACAATAGCTGATGAGCTAAAAAAAGATTTGTGCACAATTTTTGTAATGTTTTAAGAAAATTTATGAATTTGTGTTGGGCCACATTCCAAGCCGTCCTGGGCCACATGTGGCCTGTGGGCCATCAGTTGGACAAGCTTATTGTAGGACTTAGCAGTGGGTTGCTCTCACCCCCTCATCCCTCTTTGCTGGGCTTCACTGAATCTCTCCAAGTGTATGTACTCCCAGGACCCTCCCCAGGTGACCAGAACAGAGTGACCAGGGTCTGAAGGAATCAGTCTTGGCATGGAACCAGAAACTACAGATTTTCAAAATTCCAGGTATAAAACCATGGGATTTGGGAAAAAGTACAATACATTTTCTGTCCCCTGACTCCAGACAAGATATCATTTCCACCTGGAGGAAGGAGAGGAAGAAGCTATAAGAGGAGGAGAAAAGAAGAATCCCAAATAGAAGCAGAACCAAGAGGGAAAGCACTCTATACACCCTGGGCCTAGGCAGAGGGGCTCCATTCAAGGCTTGAGCTGCAGAGCTGGGCAGCTGTCCTTCTCAGGGTCCTCCGGTGAGCACTGACCTTGGCCATCTCCTTTGATTTGTGCAGTGGGAGGGACACCCACCTCTGCTAGGAGAACTGTGCAATCACAGTCCCACATGGAGAAGCCCCTCCAGGGGCCCTTGCTACCTGGAGACTTTGTGCTTGAAAGGAAGCCCCTCCCACCCCCTGCCCTACCCCCTAACCTGGCCAGCACCCTGCTGAGGTCATCCATGCATCCCACCCTCTCCTACATCTTCACCGGGCTACCTGGTCACTGGCAGACTCTCGTGCTCTGTCTGAGAGTTAGCCATATACTAGGCTGGTATCCCCCAAAATTGAAACTTTGACCAAAAGAATAGCATTTCTTACATGGTCGCGGGCAGTGGCTGAAGCCCGAGCTTTTTCCCCTAATACCATATTCCAGCTGAAACTGTGCCCTGGGCGTCTCGGACTGGAGCTAACCCCGTTGGTGAACAGAGTGGAGAGGGTGTGAGCCAACATCCAGGAGACAGCTGTGCTCTCAGCCTGGGCCATTCCGGAGCACTGGCTGCCTTTTGTTTGTCTGTATGAAAACTTCCTGAGGAAGTTTGGAGACATCCATCTTTTTTGATGACCCAGTTAGTGCACTTTGGGCTCTTGTTGTCTCTCTCTTGGTTTTGGTGGCAGCAGCTCTGGGCAGGCTTTGCTCTCAGAGAGGCTTCCTGTGGAAGCTCTAGAAGTCCTGACTGTACCAGGATGGTGGGAACTCTGGGAAGATGCTGTTTTGCTTGCTGGCCTCCACATGTAGCACGGAGATCTTGGCAGCTGGCAATCTGGTCTGTATCTGATCAATTTTATCTGCAAAGCATTCGGAAAATTTCTCCCCCAAAGAACATGTTGACCCTCTGAAGGAGGGATTGCAGTGTGGGTCACTTGTTTGAAGACATTCTCAGTTTTGATGAGGCTTGTGCAGAGACCCAAGATAAGCCTCAGAACGTGAGCCAAGCGGGTGGGGAAGAGGCTCTCTGGTGACACTTTGCATTTTCCCCTGCCTTCCATTTTACGTGTTTACCAATTGTGAAAGCAAATCCAGCTGTTGGGAGGAATTGCTTCCAGATGACATTATGGGAAAGGAAAACACACTTTATTAAAAAGCTGCAGAATAAAAAGCAGAACATGTACGTTCTGTGAGCCAGGATTTCATATGGACTATTTCCTGATATTGTGCAATAAGCCAGCTCCTGGGGTAATAATAACAGAGCAAATGTTTCCTATACTAGAGTCAGAAGAGCAGAGCCGGGAGATCAGAACTTAGGGAGAATCACTTGACCTCGCTGGGCCACCGTATTTTTCACTTTCAAGAGCTGCTTCCCACCTTCACTGGGGTTCCCTGTGAAAGCCTCAGAAAATACCTTCTGTATGCTGAATGATGTGAAAGAATCCATGAGAAAGTAAGGACATTTTACTTTTGAAAATGGCATGCAATTCTCAGCTCCCCAGCACAGAAATTTGCTGTGTTGGCTTTCTCAAAGATTTTAGAAGCTCTCTAGCGAGCTGGAATTAAAGTGTCCCTTTACTAATTTGGTTTTACAGGTCACTGGATAAAACCTACTTAGAGTGGTTTGCAAGAGGATTAGGACATTAGCATCTCTTCCAAGTTGACTTTCCAGGCAGGGTCAGTCAGCAGCTGGAGACTCCCTCGGCTCCAGGCCAGAGCTCTTTTGTAAACTACAACTTTGTAAGGGCCTGGTAAGCACACTGTAACTATTATCCAAGAAGCAGAAAATTTGCAGGGAAATGAACATGTAAATGTATAAAAGCTCAGCAAACATTGCTTAGTTTGCCTGCAAGAGAGAGAATGCTAAAGAGCCCAGCATTACAGGTCCCCAGGGCAAGGGAAGTAGCCAGGGCCATTGAATTACTCTCTTAACCCCTTTTGGGACAGAATGGAGTCCAGTAGCTAGAGAACTGCCCTATGCTCAGGAAATCTCCTTAGACGGGCATGGTAGCCGCCCACTACATGTACCATATGAGACAATACCAATAAAATGAACATTCACTCCTTTATTCAACAAATATTTATTGAGTGCCACAGCAGTGAAGAAAATGTACAAAATCTCTGACCTTGTGGAGTTAATGTTATAAAAGGGAAGATAAACAATGGACAATAAACATAATGAGTAACTTTTTCTATCAGTTGTGGTCCCAGCAGGAAACAGATGGCGTACCCCATTGAGTAATCAAGAGGCACTTAATAATGGGAGGATTAACCAAGGCTTGGACAGACTTCAGGGAACCCAACAAGGAATGGAGCACCCAGAAATTACCCACTGTGGGGCCTGACGGGCAAGAGGCGGGGCGGCCACTAGAACACAGTGAGAGGGACTGTGGGGAGGAGACTGTGGCCTCTGCTAGAGGGCCCCGACCCAGCAAGGCACTCAGGTGGGAAGGGGCCTACGGACTCCAAGCCCACTGCCCTCCCTTCTCAGAGCACTGCCCACGCCTCCCACTGGCCAGTCCCAGGGCAGATACTGACAGGGGAAACCCTGGGGCACAGAACACAGTGGAAAAAAGAGGAGAGGGAATCCAGAGAGACAGAGCATCTAGC
Organism: Lyroderma lyra; assembly: GCA_004026885.1. Lineage (NCBI taxonomy): Eukaryota > Metazoa > Chordata > Mammalia > Chiroptera > Megadermatidae > Lyroderma > Lyroderma lyra. The sequence continues at coordinate 15,859 of PVJL010016048.1, forward strand.
CCAAGCTTGTCCAGCCTGTGACCTACGGTCCGCACGCGGCCCAGGATGGCTTTGAATGCGGCTCAACACAAATTCATAAACTTTCTTAAAACATTACAAGAATTACGCATGGACTTTTTATTTTTTTAGCTCATCAGCTACCGTTAGTGTTAGTGTATTTTATGTGTGACCCAAGACAATTCTTCTTCCAGTGTGGCGCTAGGAAGCCAAAGGTTAGACACACCTGAATTCTAGCATAATCACACCATCTGTTAGAAGGCAATAGGTGCAGGAGAAGAGGAGCAGGTGAGAGGGGTGGGTGGTGGGGCAGGGCAGCCAAGTCAAACGAATTGCCTGAAGCACAGGGTCCTCTTCATTTGCTCTCCCACCATCCCTGCTTTTCCTGTTTCCTTATGACTACTCGTCCAGGTCTTTCTATCATCTCCGTGCTTCTGCCACTTGTCCCATCCTGTCTCTCTGGGCACCCTCACAAGTCCCTCGGAGGCAAACCAGAGCAGCTCTGCTGGACCTTCGGTACGTCTCTATGTTCTGTTTACTTAGGAATACAGGTGGTATGATTTTTTAAAACATAGACTTTAATTTTTAGAATGGTTTTAATTTTACAGAAAAATTGAGAAAACAGCACAGAGAATTCCCATATAGTTCACACCCAGATCCCTGTTTTAACATGGTATGTTTATACAATTAATGAGCCAATAATGATATATTATTAACTAAGGTCTATATTCTGACATTCTCAGTTTTTCCATCAGCTGGAACTGTCTCCATGCCCGCTCTGCCACTCTCTTGTCTGGCTGCCTATTTTCCCCTTCTAGGCTTTTAACAGCTAATGGATAAAAATAATAAAACTGAGGTGAGTTTTGATGAGAACACATGGAAGCACTAGTTACAAAGCAATCTGCACATTGAAGGCATTATCAATAGCCTCCTACTCAGTCCCTTGACTTCTCCAGAGAGCACCCAGAGAATTGTCAATCTCCCTGCTGAGGTGCTAGTGACTGTATTCAGGGCCTGCTGCTCTGCCAGGATCAGAATCCTTTCTTTACAGGCAACTCTCACAGTGCTGAAGAGTCTGAAAGATCCATTGTCCCTGCCCTAGCACTTAAGTACTTATGTGGCTCAGTGTTCTCTTCTGTGAAATGGGACTGCTGGTACCACCTTATGGGGTTTGTGTGACAATTAAATGAGAGAATGAATGTGAAGCAGTTCACATGCCCAAGTATTCAATAAATGTTTTTCGATGATAATGAAGTGCTGCTGCTTCTGGTGGGGGTGTTCAGTTTTAAGGGTGTGAGGCTGACTGCCTGGCCATGTAACCTTAATAAATTTCTGTGCCTCGATTTCTCATCTGTAAAATGGGGAAAATAACAATAACTATCCCATAGTTTTTGTTGAATTAAACGAGTCAATACACACACAGCACTAAGAACAAAGCCTAACATATAGTGTTTGTTAACTGTTAGCTATGATATTTTTTGCGATTATGTATTATATTAATATTGTAGGCTAAATCTCAGGCTACTTTGGTATTATCCTACCTATGGTTGGTGGGCCAAAAATTATGGAAGAAATGACATTTAAAGGTAATAGATGGTTAACATCACATAGTTAAAATCCTTAGAAGGAGTACAGCCAAATCCACATTCATAACTAGTTTGATCATCGTCATGCGCTACTGATACTATCTCTTCTGAGGTGTTGACAAATGGCTTGAGACGGAATTACTCAGTTCACATTTGTCTTGCACTGATGCATAGGCCCAAATGGCCAGGGGCTTTGGGACAACTCTTTGTAAATCCATCACAGTTGCCCACTAGAAAATGATAACTGTGACCAGTCAATGCTGAGGGACTCATTTTGTAGAAGAAAGAACGGAACCAACAGTTAGTGACACAGTAATTAGGATGCAGGGGAAACTGTTGATAATTTGTAAATGTTTTCTTAGAGAAAAGATCAAATAGCTTACAGTTTGCAGGACATGAATAGATAATTAAATTGACAAATGACTGCTGCAGAGTGATAGTTGTACCCTTGTCCTCTGTGCACACAGAGTGGAGAATCCAAAGGCAGTTCCTACCCTGTCTCAATGGTAGGGTCCAGCGTCGTGAAAACTCCTGCCCTCCCACTGAAAACCCCGAGGAGTTTTCAAGAATGTTAGGATTTTCTTACTCTTCATGTTAAAGTGCAGCCAAAGCAGCATTCAAGGAAGAGTGTGGGGGTGATGACATGAGGCTCAGGCCAGTCCCTTGTAGGATCCCCTTCTCTCACCCACCTCCAGACCCCTGGCTTCCCTCCGCCCCTCAGTGCACTCCTGGACACAGGCCTAAGTTATTCACTGGATGAATGTCTACCCTCCTACAGACATTTATGAACAATGTTCATGATTTTGCCTTATCCATAAACCATGTGGGCTATCATTTAATATTTTTCTTTTAATAAACTCACTTTTGAAAAACAGAATGCCCAAGTTAGCCTCATCCTAATTAACAATACCCACACAGCACAGAGCCCTGATGATTATGAGGTCAGTTGACCTCAGCCAATGGCTAGGCGGGGTCTCCCTTTTCCGTGAAGAAAAATTCACTGTGATCTGGCTGGGAATAGAAGCAGAATGGACAAGGGCCTATAGGAGAAACTGGGCTCTCTTCACCAAGAGATGAAGATGTTTTCTCCAAAATAACACGACATTGGCATCAAACCCTTCTAACATTAAGGGACACATGTCTGTTCACTATTGGCAGACAGGGTTCAGAGCTCCAAGAGGATGAAAGCCAAGGTGGCTGGAAAAGTGAGGGTGAGGGCTGTTAACGAGTCAGAGTCTGCAGGGTGGAGGCAAGCAGTGGGACCTGCAAAATCATCTCAGGGATACTGTGGTAGAGGGCTCACTATGTTAGGTGGGGTCCCCTCGAGTAAGGAAGATAGGTGAAGGCTTAAGGCTGACAAAGATGCTAAGTTGCAAACAACTGTATCCTATCAACATTAGTACAACAGTGACAGTTCTTACTGGAGTGTAACATGTAAAGAGTGAAGCAGCGAGAAGTCAGATGTGTAAGGACCAAATCATAGAGGACCTTGTTTGCAAGGCAAAGTAGTTTCAACTTGATCTTAATGATGGTAGGAGGCCCTAAAGGATTTTTAGAACTGTTCTAGCTGCACTAAGGAAGATGAGTTAGAGAGGTTGCAGGCTGGAGGCAGGAGGTAAGTGACTCAGGTTAAATGATGCCACTGTTGAATGCATGGTCCAGATGAGCGATAAACTAAACCAAAGTGAAGAAATGATAACAGACTGCTGAGATTCAACTTGATGGCTGACCTGATGTCAGGGATGTAGGAAGAAAAGCAGCTCATGATGATGCCATCTGAGTTTCTAGCATAGGTAACAAACAGCATGACCAAGGACAGGAATAGGGAAGGAAGAGCAGCCTGTGGGGTAAAGGTGATTCAGTGATTCACATGTGTTTGAGGGATCTGTCTTGTCTTTGGACACATGGTGGACACAGTGATCTAAAGTTCAGGACAGAGGGGTGGGTTTGAGAAACAGATCTGAGAGGCCTAGAGTCCATGTTATAATGGTAGCTGTGGGCATAGATAATCTCACCCAGGAAGAAGAGAAGGAAAGCAAAGCAAAGGTTAACGTTACATAACGCAAGGAAGGGGAGAGAGAGGGGCCCAGGAAGGAAACTGGGAAAGGACAGTCAGACAAACAGACATACAGAATCAAGGGAGGATAGTTTCAGAAGAGGAGGAATGGGTAAGCAGTGTCAAATGTTTCAGAAGAATACTGAAAATTAACCACTCGGTTAAGGGTCTCGGCAAAGAAAAGGCATTGGTGACTTTAACAGGAGCTTTTTCTGTGGACAGGTGAGGGCAGAAGCTGGATGAGGAGTAGATGTGTCTCCGAAGGGAAGGCTCTACGTTTGTAATGAAGGCAAGGTAAGGCAGAAAGCTGACTTCATGCGTTAACTTTGACCGTGAAGTGGGCAGAGAGCTTGGTTACCTGCCTAGAGGCGCGGTGGGGTAAATCTCATGCCTATGGTACACCCTGTGCCTGCAATAACACAGCCTGCACATCGGAGGGGCTGTTAGTTCTCCCTCTCTTACCTTTCCCTTTTTCCTTGCATTCCTCACAAATCCAGCATCCCCTCCCAGCAATTTGAAAATTAAAACAATTTTTGGTCTTGACCAAATTAATCAACTGCCTGTTTGTTTCTTCTTAAAATAATCTTAGCTAAATTGGCTGGACGGTATTTGGGTCCCTTTTGAGTAACTCTTCAGTATCTTTGCCCAGAATGCCATCCCTTAAAAAACAAACAAACAAACAAACAAAAAACTATGGTTGGGTGACATGTTTGGCAAAATGAATGCAAACTGTATTGGGCAGCAGTTTTAAAAAAGAATTGTCAATTATATATAGTATGTGTGTACACCAGGATGCTTCCCCAAACTCAAATATGCTGAGAATCTAAAAGGATGGGATCATAAAACAATATTTTGGTTTCATCAAGCATGTCAGTTCCTCTCACCATTTCCATTCATTTGCTTTGCTTTGGAAAATTTAGAGTATTTTGCTACTCAGGTGGAGTCAGTTTTTTTTTTTTTATTTTTGTTTTCGTTTTTTGATGGATAAACTGAGATGCTATATCCTGGTAACTTAACTCACGTGGGTTATTACAGCTGACAGCTGCTCAAAGTGAACGGCAGATCTCATTGTCAGTCACTATTTGTGCTTATCTCCTCCTGAGATTGGGAACTCCTTGAGGGCGGAGTACTTGTTTTATGCGTTTGTGTACCTGTAGCCCTGTACTATGCCTGGCATATAAGCACTCAAGAAAAGTTTGGTTAAGAATCTATGAGATTTAATTCTCTGCAAGCAGTTGGCTACAGTGAGGAAGGTGAAATTCCCATGACTTGCTTCAAGTTCAAAAGCTTAGAAATCCAAGTATGAGTCCAGCCTTCCTGCGAGGATGTGAATAAAGGATAGGTGGTGTTCAAGTGCATTTCTTGACAGATCCATCTGTCCTGAAATGCTGATTCCTGGAAATCTCTTTTGAGTCACAATACACATACCAAAGGCTCTGAAGAATTCTGTAGTGAAACAACCTGTTTCATTGGGTTCACATGAATGTTTCCTAATCTTCATCTACCTTTTCACTATTATGACAGTCTTTGACTCATAACATTCCCTCTTCTCAAGCTATTATTTTTGTTTTATTTTTTTTATTTTTATTTATTTTTCTCAAGCTATTTTTTAATGATCGTGAAATACAAGTATCCCGGTTAAGATAATTCTGCAAGAATTTTGTGACAGTGTCACGGGTCCCTGGCGTCGTCTTCAGGGTATTGCTCAAACAGTGTTGGGAAATAGGCTTTCACTGTGGTCTCCTAGGAAGTCAGGGTTAAGCTAGTTTTTCTCCTTAAGACTGAATCTCTGAAGATTCAATTTACAGTTTATATTCATATGGCATTTTATAGTTTACATTATCATATACATTATTCCAGTTTCTCCTCACAACAACCCTGAGGGTAGGGAGTTGTTATTCCATTTTGTAGATCAAGAAAGTCTCAGATCTTCAGTGACTAACATAGCAAGGCCTAAAACTATCCAGAAGCATACTGAGATTTAAGCCAATTTTTTCCCCTCAAGACCCCACCTTCTTTCTGTACTTCCAACTGATTTTTTTTTTCTTGAGCACATCATTTTGCGTTTTGGTCAAATCAGAATGGTGGCCCTAAATTCCTAAGATTTGGGGTTGTAATCCCCTCCCCCAACTGAAAATATTGGGTCTACTGTTCTCTAATGCAGCCTTGAGGGCACCAGGGAAGGCATTAAGATAGTTCGAGCACCTCAAGGGCCTGCAGGGCACATGCCAGGACGTCAAGGGGGCTCAGATCCCCTTGAAGAGGCCCAGGGCATAGACAAGCTGGGTCTGGGGACTTCTGCTCCGTGACCTAAACTCTTTCCCACTCTCCATCGTGCCTCAGGGCCCCATCTGCGTCCAAATATTTTCTCTAAAGAGTTGCAATCTTGCCTCTTAGTTCCCCCAGTCCAACGGATGGAGCCACTCGTGTGCAAAGCTTAATTTGCCTTAAGGGCCTCCTTGGAAACCTATTTGCGAGTCCTTAACCGGCTTGGCGGGTGTCACTGGCACAGTGTTTGCAGATTCTGGGTCCAGAAGCACCGGGACACGGGCGGGCAGCGCCGCGGGGCCTTAAGTTCCACAGCTCCCAGCTCCCTGGGGAAAGAAGGGGTCTTCCCCTCTGCCTGCTGCCCTTGAGCGGGAAGTGGGAAGGGAGAGGGGGAGGGGATAGAGACGGGGAAAGATAGAGAGGGGAGAGGGGGAGGGTTAAGAAGAGAGGGGG
>PVJL010016049.1:0-22196 GCA_004026885.1 Lyroderma lyra
ACATCTCCTTGCTTACTATGCTTTAGCCACAACGGCCTCCTTAAATTTCCTGAAACTTGCCAAGCATATTCCTGCACCAGGGCCTTTGCATTCTTAATTCCCTTTGCTTGGAATGCCTCATCCTTCACCTCATTTAGGTCTCCATTCGTATGTCACCTCTTCAGAGACATCCTCATCAAAGTTCCAAGCTAAAATATCATAGAAATCTCCTCCACCATTCTGTAACTTTTTGCCCTGCTTCATTTTTCTTCATAGCACTTATCACTACTTCACACTTGCTTATAAGTATATGTTCATTGATTTATCAACTGCCTTCCCTACTAGAATATAAGCTCCACCAAAGCAGGAGTTTTGTCTGTTTCACTCACTTCTAAATTTCCAGTGCATGGAGCACAGCCTTGCACATAAATAGGTGCCCAATGAATGTTCAGTCAAAGATAGAAAAAATTACATTTCCAGTGGAATATTCATTCACACATTCATTCAAAACAGTGCAAAGTGCTGAGTGTAACTTATGTTAAAGGTGAACCTGACAGATGTGGTCCTATTCTTACAAAATTTCTAGCCTAGTAAACAAGCAATTACAAACTGTGGATAAATTCTTTGATAGGGATCACCACTATGGACTGCGGGAGGCCATGGGAGGACCAAGCTACAATGACTAGCACAGTGACTGGGCCATGGTATTTATTAATTCATTTATTAATCTACCAAACATTTGTTGAGCACCTCCTCTATGAAAAACATGGTTTTTGGAAAAGAATATTAATCAGTTAAAAAGATGATTCAGTTCCTTCTCTCACATAACTCACAGTCAAGTAAAAGAGACAAATGATTAATGTTGGAATATAGAAAGATAAAGGTGAAGGGTGGTGAATAGAGCAGAAAAAAGAAGATGGAGACAAAGAGGCCCAGGAAGAAGCTGTTGCTATAATCCAGTCACAAAAGGTAGAAGAGCTGGTTTAAACCAGAGGGGTTAGGGGTGGAAAGAAGGGAATTACCTTTGCTCATGACCAGTCAAGTGAGATATGGCCACTTCCCCACAAGGTACCCTTAGCATGGCCTGAAGAACCAACTCCATATAAGGTCCTTTATCCTATCTTCCTTCTCACCATTCATGTATGCTAATTTCTCAACTGGGAGTCCCCACTAATTCTTCGTAACATTTCATGAGATCCTCAATCTTGTTATATACTGTTGTATAAAACTAAAATCTTGAACTTATTATACATCAAGTTGACAATGCACTGTAGAATTGTATGCCTGAAACCTATGTAATCCTTGCTAACAGATGTCACCCCAATAAGTCTAACAATAAAAATGAATTAAAAAAAAATCTTGCACTGGAAATAAAAAATGGTGGTGTGTGACAGTATTTCCCTACTGCAAGGCAGGCTATATTAGCCCTACTGAGCAGTGAAGTGGAAAGGAGGTGGAAGACAGGTTAGGAGGCACCCAGAAGCCAAGAAGGGTGTGAGAAAAGGAAGGCCCTTCATTGAGCCAGCCAACTGAAACAAGAGGACCTGAATCAGAGCTGAGTTTTCAGGGGACCATTCCATCTCAGATGATTTATTTAAGCATTGCTTTATTTATACCCCTGCCTCATTCCACACTGCTTTCTGATCTAATATGTTGATCCCATCCACACCCATTACCCTTTCAAATTAAAGGTCATCAGGATAGATTTCCTTGGGGGCCTAGGCAACACCTGTTTTTTTGCACGTGCTCAAATGGGAAAGTGGCCAAGTACTAAATACAATAATTTTGTAGTTGGGGATAAAACTGAGACCCATAGAAGTTGACAAAGCAGTTCAAGATCACAGAGCTAATAAGTGCCTAAATCCTGATTTTACTTAGACCTGAAACTAAGTCTTCTGATATTCCTAGTGTGGGGACATTTTCTTGTAGTTCAAATGACAGAAACTCACTTCCCAGTGGAGGTCTTTTCTAAATGGAGTGAGAATGTAATTAAATGGAAAAAGATGATTCCCTTTACAAGTTTTACTTTGCAAGAAACTAGGCTTTGTAAGTGTGAGAATGTGGAAAAGGAACATAAGCATGCCTATGTAGTGATTTCTATCAATTCTACACACACATACACACACATGTACACATGTATGTGCGGTCACTTTATCACTCTTCAGATTCTCAGAAAACTGGGCCAATCATTAGTGCAAAAACCTCTTTTTAGAATTCCATAACTACTTGAAGCCCGATTTCACAGTGGTCTCTAGGGCCTCAAAGTATGTGAGAGGTGATCTCATCATTTGAGCCTCCTCTTGTTCAACTGCAGGTCCTAGCCTCTTGCTTTGTTCCTTTAACTTGCTCTACTGTCTCTGTTTTTCATACTCACTGTTGCTCTGGTCTCGGTCACACTTTATCTTTGTTTCTGTCCTCTATCTTCCGCACTCTTCTCTTTCTATCTCTATCTCTGTATCTTACTGTGTCTCTCTTTCTCTCTCTCCATCACATTTTTTATCTTACTTAGTTGCACATTCTCTCTTTCTCCCCTTTCCATTTTTCTTCCAAAACAACTCTCAAAGAACCTCAGGCTCCTAAGCTAATCAACCAGTACTGCCCTGTCCAGCCCTCAACAGGTTATCTTCCTTAATCTTTCCATAAAAATGCCACATTTTCAACCTAGATTAAAAGCTTCTCTGGAAAAAAGTCTGGATTGTTGCTCATGAGCACCCCATTGCAGGAATTGGCATAGGGTTGCTGACTGGCCAGCAATCACAAAGTTAGTTTTAACCCCAATACCCCTTCTTTGGAGCTGAAATAAGTCATGGCAGCTGGAAAGAACAAGACCTCCCAGAATATAATGAGCACATACACTTCAAGAGGTCTTTAACTCCCCAAACAGCAGTACATCACTTTTCTTGGAGCCCCTGAAGCCAGAGTAAGCCACCCATGAGCAAGGGTATTGTGGTCTGATTCCAAAAGTACCTATCATTTCACTCCCCTCACCATTCTGCCTATAGTTTTTCACTATGATCAGATACTAATGTTAGTCTTGCCATTTACTACTTATATGATCTCATGTTTAATGTTTATTTCCCTATTAAACAATGGGCTCCATGAGGGAAAAGTCAGTGTCTGTTTTTTTACCATTATATCCTCAGCACATAGCACAATGCCTGGCACAGAGTGGTCATTTTATAAACATTTGTTGAATAAATCATCAAATAAGCCAATTGTGCTCTGTAAATCTCCATCTCTCTCCTGCAGGATGAGCAAAATATCAACTAATTACAAGGACTATTAGAAGAGTGAAAGATGAAAACATATGTAAAGGGACTGACATACAACACATGTTCCATGAATGTAACAACCTTCCAGTGTTGTTGGAGGACAAAATAAGATGACACATAAAGGACTAATTGGCACAATGCCTGGCACAGAGGAGGCCCTCAATTAATGTCTGTGTTCTTCTATGTGTTTGCCACAGTGTCCAGCCAAAGCCACAGGGGCATCAGCTAGGAACAAGACCCTTCCCATCTTCTCTGGAAATGGGAGCTTGTGCCCTCTGGTAGCCCCTTTCAACAGCTGTAAGTGAATGGACACTTAAGACTATAATCACCAAGGCCCTATCTCCAGCCCCTTCTCAGCCTTGTCTGGCTAATTAGATGAATAACAGTGTTTACTCTCTCTTGCTGGGCAGCTAATGGATGGTCAAGGCTGCAGATCATTAATCTTTCCCTGGTTCCCAAATGTTCTCATTAAGGAACCCTGTCCTATGTCTTTTTCCAGCCACAAGCTGAGGACTGTGGGACTGGCTCATAGAGTAGGACGTGACTGCAGATGGTCTGGGCAGAGCTCTCTGCTATAACTTGAAATATTCTGTCTGGTTTTTCCCCCTTGCCTCTTTTCTTCAGAAAGCTTTCTCCTAGAGATATATGCTCTTGGTAAACCCCTACTGAGTATATAATCCTTTTCTTGCCTCCTCTATATCTCAGTAGGGTATGAGGATCTATTCAAGTCTGAAGGGCTGCTGGAAACAACCACATAACACTAGGATAAAGGTAATAGAGCCTCAGGACACCTAAGTTTTACCGTAATTCTACTTATAATTGGCTCTGTGACTGGACAAACTACCTTGCTGTCCCTGCCCTGTTTACCTACATGTGGAATGAGACTTTTAGCTTTGGAAAGATTCTTCTAGCTCTTGGGATCTCTGTTTCAGAGGCGGGGTAGTGGCATATTACTATAAGACAGGACTCAAGAGATGGAGCTTGCTAATGGTGACCACATTCCAATCCACCAGCCTATCAGGTTTCTATTTAAGGTGACTCTTTACTCCCTTGATGCTCCTCAGAAACTGTCTATACACGATCCTCTATGCACCTAGAGACATACCACATAATGAGACTGTAAGTAAAGAGTCCAAAAAGTTGGTGGTCAGAATTACTATGGAAAGTAGTGACTGGTTTGGGAAAGCTGAGCATGTAACAAGGACAGGGTTTGAAGTACAACTATAAACAAACAAACAAACAAATAAATAAATAAATAAATTATCCAAGTGTGCATGGCAGAAATACACTTCTGGGTTTTGCATATGAATATTTGTGTGGCTCTGGATAAATTGCTTAACTTTTTTGAGCCTTAGTTTCTTTAACTGTAAAATAGAAACAATAACAACCAGAGTGATTTGGAATATTGAATAAGATGATAGATAAAAACTTCTAGCTCAGAATCTGCCTTTTCCCAAAGAGAGTCAGAACTCACCTCATTTTACCTTTATCAAGCCATCTTCTTTTCACTGAAATTGAAGAGCAAAATTTTAGCACAGTTTTTCTCAACTTTTCCCTACCAGTCAGCCACAGAAGTTTGAAATGCCCACCAAATGAGCCATTCTTTGAGGATCTATGATGCATGTGCATTTAACTTGGTAAAGGTATCACGTGAGAAAAAGAATGAAGTGAGCTAACTCATTTGCCAAAAAAAAAAAGTTTATATGATTGGTCTTTTAGTATCCAGAGCACAATGATGAGATCTAAACCAGAGAAGTGGAAATGACCAAGACAAGAAGAATGGAAACACTGAAACATAGGACATTATAGGAGGATACCTTCCATGGCTCTTCCTCTCCCTTCCCCCTCACCATACCCAACCATTATGAAGTCCTATCTACTTCCTTGAATAGCTCATTTATCTTAAACTCAGCATGTACAAAAATGGACTCATAGTCCCATCCCCAATCTGCTCCTCCCCCCTCAGTGCTCTCCATTACAATGAATGACACTACCATCTACTGTAAGTCCTATGTAAGATGCTGGGCCACATTTTCACTTCAACTTCTCCTTATAGTCTATCACCAATCTCCAAATCCAGTATATTCCACATCAAAATATGTCTCAAATCTGATCACATCTCTCTGCCTTCATTCTCAATGCCCAGGCTGTACTCCAGGTCAATTGAATCAGAATCTGAGGAGGCAAGACTATGGAATAAGTATTAGGACAAACTCCAAGCTCTTTCCTGTAGCTTACAAGACCTTCAACTGATGGCCCCTATTGATCTATCTAACATAATTTATATTTCCCACTTTTTATTACACATTAATCATATTGGCTTTCTTTCTGTATTTCCATACACAAGATAATTCCTACCTCAGCCACTGGTACTGTCTCAGTATTTCCAAGCTCAAAGGGCAGCCTTGAGGCCCCTGCTATGTTACAAAGAGAGAGAACTACCTGATCTGCAGAAGGGAGGAAAGTGAAAAACAGTGAAGAAGTTTTTATTTTCATTTGAACTTTTTCCCATTCCTTCTCCATCCAGTGCTCCATCATGCCATTTGAACTGGTTTGTATAGTGTTAATCATACCATCTATAGCTGGTTTAAGAGCACTACCAGTTTTGCACTATGCAATTTAGTTAAAATGACCATACAAAATGCGAATTAAAACATGACGAGATACCACTACACACACACACACACACACACACACACGTGCACACACACACACACACACACACACACGTACGCACGTGCAGACACACACACACGCACATGTGCACGTGAAGATACACACACACGCACGTGCACACACACACACAAATGGCTAAAATTTAAAACAAGAACATCAGTACCAATGTTGGGTTAAATAAAGAGCAACTGAATTCTCATACACTGCAGGGAGTACACATACATATAATCACATTGGAAAATTTTTTGGCAATATTTAGTTTAGCTAAAAAAATACCTGCACTGTAATACAACTATTCTATATGTAAGTATATAGAGAAATGAGTGCATATAAATACCAAAAACATGCACAATAAATTTTATAAAAGGGGGAGATGGTGGGAAAGGAGGGACGGGGAGCCAAATATATGATGATGGAAAGAGAGCTTACACTGGATGCTGAACTTATTACAGAACAAGTTGACGATGCACTGTAGAATTTTCTACCTGGAACCTATGTAATTCTTGCTAACCAACGTCACCCCAATAAGTCTGACAATAAAAAATAACTAATAAATAAATTTTATAGCAGCAATATTTTTCACAATAGCTCCTAGCTCCTAATTGGAAATAACTCAAATACTCATCAGCAATAAAATAAGTAAAACAGGTTATATTCATACAATAAAATGTTGAAAGTATAGCAAAAAGAAAGAGAAAAATGAAAAGAAAAAAGAACTACTGGTACACTCAACAACACAGGTGAATTTTATGGACATGAGGATGAGTAAAAGACGGCAAACACAAATGAGAATGTTGAAGAACATACAAAACTGATCAATGCTGACAGAAGTCAGACGAGTACAGTTGTTCTCAAAGTAACAGGAGCACCTGAGAATTTGCCATAAGTGCAAATTTTGGGGCCCCACCTAGATCAACTGAATCAGAATCTCTGAAGGTGGTACCTAGTCATCTGTGCTTTAACAAGTGTTCAAGATGATTCTGAAACTAGTGGTTACTTCTTGGGAAGTATTGACTAGAATGAGACATGAGACAGCTTTCTATAGTGCTTAAAATACTCCACAGCATCCAAGACAATAGCTGTTATTATATAAATAGGACAAATTCAGAAAGGAATGGGAGGGGTCTGGGGTGTGAAAATAAAATATGGAGTGGATGAAGGAATTAAAAGTAGCAAGGATAAGGAGAAGAGGGTAGCTCCAACTGGTGTTAATTGCATTTGCCGGGCTGGACTTTCCATTTGAGCTCAACTTCCTGCTTCCTTTCCAACATTTATCATCAAGCCTTCAGAATCCCCCAATCTGTTCTACCTACAAAGCAGTGTTTACCATAGGACCTGGTTGCTGACCTCTGTGCCCTTGAAAGTTTTTTACCAATTAATAGAACTCTCATCTCTTTCATGAAAAGAGCCAGTTTCATTCCAAAAGCCATTTCATTTGGATGTCCTCTGGGTGTGTGTGTTGAGGGGGTAGTAAGAGATCTTGCTGAATCTGCCAGTCATCATTTTCCTGTCTACTCACTTAGTCCACTTACTTTAAAAACCTGTCCAAAAGAAGATGAAGCACTAACTGTGGTGCTATGTCCAAAGCTAACCGCTGGGGTACATGCACCTGCATACACTTTCCTAGGAACTGTCCCAGGAAATTCACAGCATACAACATGTTAGCAGCCAATCACTTTTAGCTTCATAGGGACCTAGAACTGCAGAAAATTTAAACTAAAGGGACCTTAGAGAGTTGTATCCCCTCAATGGGCTCCTGGGAAACTAAGGCCTAGGAACTCAGAGTGAACTAGTACCTCCCAGGAATGATGATTAGTAGTTGATCTTGCTACCTCATCCATGTGTCTCCCAAAAGCGGACCACCTAGAAAAGTGACTGTTGTTTCAGCTCCTATCTCTGCTTTTTTCAACAAAGGTTGTCTCTTAGAGTAATGGGCTTGTGAAGGGAATATATTATTGAAAACTCATTTTACTCCCCAAGAAGTAGCTTTCCTCCAGAACCCTGAGAATTGAAGATGCTTACCTCAACCATGTGAAGAGGCAGGACCATATGCCACAAAATGGTCTGACTCTCCCAAAGGCAATATTCTCACCAGTACCTGACCCAAAAGTTTGGATTGGAGCAGCCTGATTCTCCTTCTCTAGTTTGTCTGTTCCTCATACTGAGCAGCACTGTGAATAATGGCTCTCCTTGCCATGGAAAATACAGACTTTCTACATGGAGAACTCTAATCTGATGAGGGGAAAAGAGATCCTGTGGTATTGTAGAAAGATTATGGGACCTAAAGACAAAGAGACATGGATTTCTAGTGCCAGCTATGTCACTTACTCATCATGAAATACTGGTCATATCACGTCATCTCTCTGAGTCTCATATCTGTCAGCTGTAAAATGGAGATCTTAATGTCTACTTTCCAGAGTTGTATAGATAAAACAATGTCCATAGAGTACTTTACACAGTGTCAAGCACATAGTAAGACCTCAGTAAATGTTATTTTTATTAGGTAGATAATCTTGAGTAAGTCCTGCCACTTCTGGAGCCATCAGGTTTCATATCATTTTACAAATGAAGATGATAATAACCACCAGATGTTATGACAGCTAAATGAGTTCATGTTGTTAAAATGCCTTGCATAATACCTGGCACATGGCAGACACTTACTACCTGTCCATTGAATTTGACTAGAGACCTGAGAGAACATATATCTAGTTAGGTGTTGGGCATGGAGGGCCTTAGCTGCTAGTTTTCTAAAAGCAGAGGTCTCAACATTCAATTAAAAGAGCTGGTAATTACAGAGCCATTAGCACTGGGTCATTTATCTTGAGCACAGGAGGCTGATCAGAGCTTGTTATGAAAAGATTTTCCAGTAGCACCAGTTTGTTTAACATCAGTTCCTGTAACCTGGATTTTCAGTTTCTCAAGTTCCCTGGGGGACTGTGACAGGGTTTGTTTTAGAGAAACATGAAGAACAAAGTCGAGGACACAGACAGGCCATAACTGGATGCCCTAATTCTATTCCCTGGACTATGGCAGCCTAGTCTAACTACTGCAGGGTGATGAGGAGCACTCAGACAAGTGGAATAAACAGACAGCCTTTAGACAGGAAAAGAAATGTTAGACATAGGGCGTGAATAAGTACTTTGGGAATATAAGGAAGATACCAAAGTGTTTGCTTGGGAAGAAGAGGAAGGACTTCCCAAAGGAGGGCATAACTGAGCTTGGCTTTGAAGGATGATGAAGAGGTCAACAAGTAAGAGTAGGAAAAGAAAACATATGCAAAAGCAGAGAGAAGTGAAATAGCATGGCATGTTTGGGAAAGAAATTTGATGAGGCTCAAGAGCAGAATGTGTGAAGAGTGTACAGAAGAGTTTCTTTGAGTTTCTTTGTTGGACAAAATAGTGTGGATTCTATCTTTAAAAAAATAAAGAGTATGAAAAGTGGTAAGCTAGTGCACAGTGACATGATAAGATTTGTGTTTTGGAAAGCTTATCTGACTACATTGTTAAATATAGGCTGCAGGGAGGAGAGACAGAGGCATGGGTACCAGTTAGGAGGCTGTTAACAATAGTCCAGGGACAAACAATGATATTCTGTACTCAGATAGAGATAATGTGGTACAAAGATGATAGATAAGAGGAACTAAACCTCGGTTATTAGTTGAATGTGAGGGTTGAAAGAAAGCAGAGGTAAAGATGACTTTAAAGTTTATACTTTAAGAAACAGAGTTAATGGTGATGCCATATTCTGAGATAAGGAGTATAACAGTGAGAGAATAAAAAGTTATGCAGAGTTTGAGGTATATGAAAGATACTAGGTGAAAATGACTAAGGCTGCTAAGCATGATATATTATCCATTTTTTTCTGGGACTCTATAGTTTCATTTATTTTTCCAGCTCTATTGAGACATTATTGACATAATATATATGTGAGTTGAAGATATACAATGTGATTATTTGATATTCATATATATTGCTAAATTATTACCACAATAAAGTTAGTTAACATCTCTATCCCCTCACATAATTACCACATTTTGTGAGAATAACATTTAAGATCTACTTTCTTAACAACTTACAAGTATATAATACAATATCATTAATTATAGTACCATGCTATACATTAGAAACAACCCTATGAGGTAAACATTATAATACTTACATTTAATAGATGAAGAGAGGTTTAATGACATGCCAAGTCTAGTCTGACTGTAGACCGCTAGTACTTGTACTTTATCACTCTGTCAAAAGTGACAGACAAAATCTTAAGGACAGATCCCTGCATACAAGCTATGAAGTACGTATCATTATTCTGTAAATGGCCATCTGGAACCTAAATTGGTTCTGAGCCAATTTCCAAAGGCATTTCCAATCATTGCATTTGAAACACTTCTAGGGGCTCAATGCCACTTGGTTATTGACAACAGAGAAGACCTTCAGATGTCCTTCTACCTGACCAATCAATATCTGGAGGCTTTCAAGTGGCACCGCAGCTCCTTTCATTTGCTCTGGATTTAGGCTTAGATGAATTCCCAGTGGTTAATAAGGAAAAAAAATGGTTACTGAAACACACACAGATATCTCACCATTTATAAAGAAGCATGCAAGTGATGGGAAGCTTTTAGTACCTAGGTAAGGTATATCAGGAACGAAATTGAAATTGTAGTACTTTGTTTGCTTTTCCCAGTCTTAGACTCTCCATGCAAGAGACATCCCTTCAATGATTACCCCTTAAATGGTCTTTCTTGGCTTTATTCTTTATTTGCCTCCTATTGACCACTTATATCCTCAGGGGCTTTTTGGAATCACTACAAGACTTTGGTGGGTTTAATTAACCAACTGGTTTGGTGCCATCAGCCTCCTTCCATCAATTTGTTAGTCATTTCCTTCTTGGGCTCATTAATGAACATACTTAATAACACTGTTTCCAGTTACAAGTCCCTGGAGCCCTCCCTTCACCACCACCCCCACAATGCCTTTCTCCTTGCCAGGAACTGCTGGACACTCATACCATGGCCCCTTCCTTCTATACCAGTTAGAAATTCATAAATATTAACTTACTCTCTAGAATTGAGGAGGAATCTCTGGGCATGTGTGTGGGTGTGGGCATGCATATGCATGTGAGAAAGAGGGAGTGAGCAGGGAGAATCTGAGAGAAACAGACAGAAAAGAGAACAAGAAGGAAATATAATTTTTTTCATAACAGAATTTTAATATAGAAGCCTTTTGAAAATCAATTGCACATAATGTATGTTCTTTATTCCTTCATCCACAAACTGCTGTCACTACTGTTACTGTGCCACTTCTCCCTACAAACCATGAATCACAGACTCAGAAAAATGTCATGACTGAAAGGGGCCTTAAAAACCACTTAGCACAAATTCCTGATTGTTCAGATGAAAAAATCGGGGCTCTCAGGGGGCCAAGCTATTACTCACCTGGGGTGACAAGTGGAGGCCCCCCAACCACATTTCCCAACTGAGTATGAGAGGTAGCGTGTGCACGCGCATGCACACACACACACACACACACACACACACACACACACACACAGAGGCATTTTCCACCCAAAGTCCAGGAGCAAATCCCTGACCTGGGGTTAAGAGGACAGTCAGGAGCCTGCTGTTTCGGTTCAAATCCTAGCTCTGTAAGCGATTGCATTCTTTTCCCGGGACTGCTGTAACAAAATACCACAGACTGGATGGCTCTTACAGTTCAGGAAACAAGAAGTCCAAAATCCTGGTGTTAGCAGGGTTGCTTCCTTTCGGAGGCTGTGAGGAAGAAACCGTCCTACACCCCTCTCCTAGCTTCTGGTGGTTGCCTACAATTCTTTGTGTTCTTTGGCTTATAGTTCATAACTCCAATGTCTGCATCCATCCTTTCATGACTTTCTTTTTTTTTTCTGTGTGTCTTCTCTTTTATAAATACATCAGTCATTGGACTTAGGACCCCCCAAAATTCAGGATGATTTCATCTCAAGATCCTTAATTAATTACATCTGCACAGACCCTATTTTCAAATAAGGTCACATTCTAAAGTTCCAGGTGGACATGAGTTTTGGGGAACATTATTCAACACACTACAATCATGAAACCTCTCTGTGCCTCAGTTTCCTCATCTGTAAAATGGGGATAACAATACCATTCATATTCTGTGTTTGAGGATTTGAAGATTAAATAAGTTAATGGACGGTAAAGCACTTAGCACCATACTGGCATTATAGCACCATTGAAACTTAAAGTTCTCAAAGAATTCTGTCTGTTTTTTCTTTTCTTTTCCTTTCCTTTTCTTTTTAAACCAATTCCTCTTTTCCCTGAGAATACTTCCTGGTACTACTTGCAACTGCAATATTTACCCAAAGATAACTGGCAGATTATAGTCTTACCATTACCCCCAAAGGTTGCCATGAAATATCTTGCTTTTATTATTATTGCCACATTGTTCTAGTATATCGATAATCTTTGGAAACAAATGACATCATTCTATTTATAGCATTCTGTTTTTAGTAGTGGTATTTCCATTTATAAAATATAGTAATTCTCGATTGCTGAAAATGTCAAATCCTAGAAAACGTAGCATTCCTATGCATGAAAAAAATATTAAATGCTGACCATCATAGATGAGGTGTCTCTGAAAGTATCCATCCATGTAATATGAAAAATAGAGGCAATTGTGACTGGAGTTTTTTCCAGACAGCCTTTGTACTTGTCCGTTACATTAGGATTAGAGAAAAGTTCTGTGTAGAAATAACTCCAATAATAGTTTTTATATTTTATTTTCACATTGATAACTAGTCAGATTTGCTTCAGCCTCAAAGAATGTTTTTATGTAAAATTAAATGAATGTGGCAGTGAGCTGCACCTTTTTTTTCTAAACTGGAAATGGATTAAAAACTTTATATCTCTTAGACTGAGAGCAAGCAGTGTTTGACATAATATAAGCTCATGAAATATTTGTGAAATGAATACATGGGTGGTTTGGATACATACCCAAGGGAAATCCATCTCCATGAACTGATGGAACCCTGGAAGACTCACTCACAGTCCTCCAGCTGGGGAATCTATAATTCATCTACTCCCTTGGGAAAGCAATTGAAATGACGTGAGGGTTGTTAGGGGATGCAGACCTACAAACACTGTTGAATGGCACTCTTGGGCAACACAAAGTACTAGGGGAGACCACAGATCAGGGATACTTGAATCATTTATCTCTGTGGGTACAGCTATAGCTATTGAGGTAGGAGGAGAAAAAGAGAGGAGAGGCAGGCAGGCACCAGCTACTGGCTTACTGGTTCAAAGAGTGCCAGCAGGTCTCTAAATACAATCTCCTGAAAGTGTTCTGGGGACATTGCTAGTGGGGCTAAGAGAAACAGTCATGGAGCTCCCTATGTGTTGTCTTCAATTGGATATTGTTGCCCAAAAGATGCCCTTACTAGGAAAAGTGCCTGGCAGGGGCTGAACCAGCTGCCCAGCTGTCCTGCAAGGCTCAGTTATCTTTTACTCTCTCCCAGTTGGGCAGGAATTCATTCCTGGAGTTTGAGTGGAAGATACTTCTGAGTGTGTGTACGTGTGTGTAAGTGTTAAGTGCTTATGTACCTGTTTATTCGGGGGTAGGGGGTTGCTCTCCAGGGCAGGAATGTGTAATCTAAGCCAGTTTCCAAGGCCAAGGCTAGCAGGGGAGCTGAGATCCAAAATTAGCACACTGACTAGAAGCCTGAATACATAAGAGTGCACATGAGAAAGGGCTGGCTAGGCTGAGTATAGGTGGAGGGAGAGACATCAGGAAAGCTGAAATTGGGTCACCTTAATGAGAATGCAGATTCACAGAGCCATTTCATTCCCCACTGTCCTTCCCCGGACCATGCAATGTAAGATGGCCATTTGAGAGACAGTCAGTATCTGGTATTTGGAGCTCAGTGTGTGACCTGATTGGGAATTCAGTTGGTGGCCAGGATAGGGCTCAGAAATAGCTAACATTTATTGAGTATGTACCAGATACCAATCACTATGTTAAACCTTTTTACAAACTTTGACCATTTGTTCCTCAGAATCTTCCTGAAATAGTTACCAATTGTATCCCCTTCCTTTTTAGTGAAAAATATGAGGCAAAGTAGGCACCAGCTAGGAAGTGATAGAGCCAGAATCAGAACATAGGCAGGTTGACTCCAAAACCCATGTTCTTTAGCATTAGTCAGTATTGTTCTCAGTATAGGGCCCATCCTGAGGCCAGAGTACAAAGCAGGGGTTGTGGCCAATGTTGCAGGTTTGATCTAGAGACAAATTTGGAAGTCTGTTTAATTGTGGGTAGTGTTCTGCCACTGTCTCAGTTTTTTATTAACTGCTGCAGTAAAAATGTAAGGATTATGTGTGAGGTACTGCCCTCTTGTGGGTAGAGTGGAAGTAGCAAGTAAATGAGATTTCTTTTTTTCTTTTTTAAAGATTTTGGATTTCTTTAGTAATTTTTGGTGTGTAGTTGGGCCCACAGTGCTTGGTGGGGCCTACAGTGCTTGCAGTCCAAGGAAGACTGGCCAATGAAAAGAACAGAGTTGTCATAAAAGTACTGAGATAGCCCCTAAAGTGAGCCAAACTGAAGAAAGGGTCTGGGGCATCTAATGTGCTTTAAAACTAAAGGTGCTAAAAGGAAGTTGAGAGAAGAAACCAAGAGATCAGGCTCAATTTCTCAGGGAAACTGAGAAAACATAAATTAAGGAAAAGCTGTTTGGGAAACCCCTAGGTGCCACCTGTTACAATAATAATCATGTTATTATAAATCAATGAATACATATTTAATAATAGTAAATATTATTAATGGTAATAGCTCTAATTTTTGGAATTCCTAATAATGCCAGGTTTATGGATATATTATTCTTTCTATTTTATAACTGAGGAAGCTGAACCTCAGAGGATAAGTGACTTTACCAAGGTCACACAGCTGGGAAATGGCAGAACCTGGATCTAGATCCAAATCTGCCTGGCTTCAGAACCAATGCTCTTTCTATTGGAGAATATTTCTCCTTAAATTGTCATTAGCATCTAAAACTTCTGTCACTCTTTTTAGTTTCAAATGGCATTCATTACATGTTTTTTGTGTGTCTGGCACTAATCTAGACTCATTTAATATTCACAACAACCCTATGAGGTAGGCACTATTGTTACCCTCTTTCTACAGATTAGGAAACTGAAGCACTAAAAAGGTATCTAACTTGCCAAAGTTCACACAGCTAGAAAGTGGCAGAATCAATATTCTAATTCATGCCTGTCTGACTTGAGGAACTGTTTTTACCACTCTTATACACTGCCTCCCCCCAAAAAAAGCAGAACTCCCCAAAAAACAAAAAAAAAATCTTCGAGACACAGTTCATTCTGTAGATGTCCTCAGAATCAACCTGAGGAACTGAGGAGTGGTCAGATTTTAGAAATCTAAAACACTGCCCTCTCCTATCCCTTCCCTCTATATTTTCTTACTTTGTTTTACTTCTCTTCATAGTACCTTATCATCTACTGATATTATGATTTCTACATTTTGTTCATTGTATGTCTCTCCCACCAGACTGTGAGCTCCTTGAAGAGAAGGAGTTTGGATGTCTTGCTTTTAGATCATAGAATGGTGTATGGAACATGGTAGAAGTTCAGTAAATGTGGACAGGCTGAATCCTACCCTACAGGTTCTTCTTGACTTCTCTGACAACTTCTCGGTTGAAACCAGACTGGACAGATTTGTTAAGACCTCCAGTGACCAACATGTCACCATAGCCAGAAGATATTGTAATCCTCAAATAATTGGACCTCTCAATAGCCTTTGGCCCAGTTGACTTCCCCATTATTCATTCTTGTTCAAATATTTCTTGATCATTGCATAGTGGTTAAGTGTACAGACTCTGAAGCAGATGGCCTGAGCTTAGCCTCAGCTCTAACACTGACTAGTTGTATGACTTTAAGCAAGTTACTTAACCTCTCTGTGCTTTAATTTTCTCATCTATAAAAATGAAGATAATAGGAGTATCTACCATATTCAGTTGTTGGTGAGGATTAAATGAGCTAAAATTTTTAAAGATCTTGGATATAATTTGTATGTATTTGTTTATTAAAATAAAGTCATGGCAGCTACAGGTATTACAGTGACCAAAATAGACAAAGATTCTGCCCTCTTAGAGCTTACCATCTAGTAGGACAGATAAACTATTAATAAACAAAGAAACCCATAATTTTACTGCCCTTTTCTCTTCTGTCCAGCCATTAAATGTTCCTATTTAATGTTCTTATTTAATCATTGAGGAATTCCTAGGTGATCCTTTTCTCTGTCCCTGTATTAATATTTTCCATTTGTCTGTGTCCGTCTGTGTCTGTCTGTCTGTCTGTCTCTCTCTCTCTCTCTCTCTCTCTGTCTCTGTCTCTGTCTCTCTGTCTCTCTGACTCTGTCTCTCAGATCCCACCTATCTATTGTGTTCAAAGAAGAGCAGCTTGGCCTGGATTCATAATGCCTCTGCTTGTATTCTTCCTCTGCCATTTACCAGCTCTATGGTCCTGAGTAAATCACTTAACCTTTATACCTGTTTTCTCATCTTTAAAATTAGGATAATAAAGCACCAACTTCACAGGGCTGCCATTAGAATTAAATTAGAGTTGTTAATCCACATAAATCTCTTATGAGAGCACTGACACATTGTGAGTCCCTAATAAATGTTAGCTATTTTTATCTACATTGTGAAGAGTCTCAATCCTCTCCTCTGATTTCCAAACCACATATCCACCTGCCTTATTGGCATTTCCAACTGGGTATCTCAAAGACACCTCAAACTTGATATATCCAAAAGTCAAACTCATGATACCTCCACACATCCCAAACTATTCCTCTTCTAGTGCTATTGTCTTCATGAATAACACCATCAACCACATAATTACACAAGCCCTATCCCAGGAAGTTGTTATTGCCCCTTCCTCTCACTCAGTCCCCATAGCTAATCCATCAACAAGTCCATAGTAATGATTGTAAGGAGTTTAACATCACAGTTAATAACAGACTTTGGAATTAAACATGGTTAAAATCCTAGTTCTACTACTTATTATCTGTGTAGCCAGCCCTCTCTGAGTCTCAGTTTCTTCATCTGTACAATAGGAACAATAATGGTATCTATCCTCTTGGACTGTGATGAGGATTAAATGAAATAGTACATGTAAATGCCTTAGAACAGTGCTTAGGATACAGATAAATAACTGTTGGGTGCCATTTTTTAATTAATGTGACTCCATTGTTGTTGTAATTGTCCTTGTTGTTGTTATCTGTAGTCTTGGCTTCCTCATTACTGTGAAGTAACTGTAAGAAGCAGAACTACAGGAAATGAGTGTATGAAATGCTAGTGGTAAAATCTCTACAGTGAACATACAAATGACGTTAAATCAAACAGAACAGTACAGATGGCTCAGAACCTCATTTATATTCGATATTTGTTAGAGAGAAGTTGATACCAACTGGTATACAGTGAAACCTGGCATTTAGAGGTAACTGAAGCCTGCCCAGATTAAAATGATTAAAAACATTAATTCAACCACTACATTTTATTAGCTGAACCCTACTATGTGCTAGACACTGGGGACATAATTAGATTAGATCCAGCCCTACCCTCAAAGACCTCACAGTATGTGAAGACTAGACAAGAACTGTGGAGGCTTCAAGTCTCTATTTCATTCCCCTCCAGGCAGTGATTTAAACTAGTCACTGAAGATTGCTCAGCATCAATTTCTCCATCTTTGCAATAGAACAATTGCTAGACAACTCTCTCTACTCAAACCCTCACTTATCTTCTCCAGAGCCCCTGTGCTCAGGAATAGAACATGACCTCAAATCTGGAGTTACACAATCCAAGGGTCAAATACTAGATTTTCACTTAGAAGCTGTGTAACTTGGAGGTAGTCATTCAACCTCCTTAAGTCTCTGTCACTTCATTAGTACAATTGAGTTAATAATAGTACTTACCTCACAGGATTGTGGAGGAGTAATGGAGCCTATCCACATAAAGCAGTGAACACAGTGCAGAGTAAGTATTCAATTCGTATTGGCCATTATTCTTAACTTACATGTATACAGAAATATTCTGAGAAGGAATGGAAAATATCGTGAGCATGTTCATATGTTGAAAACATATACAGGTGTTCACAAAAGAAAATATTGTCTAATGTGAAAAACCCTGACCACAACTCAGGTTTATCACATAATGCCCAGCTGGGTCATAAAAGGGCTCCCAGTGTGAAAGTTGAGCTAAACTAGAGGTTTAAAATAATGATATTAGAGGTCAGGAAGTCCTGGCTTTGAATTCCACTTTGATATTCCAAGGACAGCTTTCTAGAGGTGACATATTTGTTCCACAGTAGTTGTCAGTTGAGATATGATGTCATTAGGAAGTAACTCTAGGTTGGGGTCTCATGGACCACAAAACCAGGATTTTTATACAACTTTGATAGTGGGACAGAAATAGCATGCTTTTTCATTCAGTTTCATTGTTATTATTGTTTCATTTGTTTGTAGAAAGACAATGTAAGATAACTGCTATGAGTATTGTCTCTGGAGCCAGACTTTCTGTGTTCAAATTCCAGCTCTGCCACTTACTTACTCTGTAACCTTGGGCAAGTTACTCAGCTTTCGTGAGCCTCAGTTTTATATTTATCAAGTAGTCAAAATAATTTAACTCACATGATTGTACTGAGGATAAAATGAGGTCACACATAAAAATCATCTAGCCCCATGTCTGACACACAGTAAGATTACAGCTCTACCATGCAGAGGAGGTAACAAGGAGAGGGGAGGCTGACAAATTCTCTTTATCCCAAAGTCTGTCCCCAACAGTGCTTAAAATTCTATGATCATTGCCTAACACCCTCAGTTAAGGTCTTCAGATTCTTCCTATTGAAGGCAAAGATACCTAGCAGAGGCTACACCTTCAACTGGAACCAAACTGAGGAGAGATTGGGTGACTGGTACCTGATGGTTGGACACAGAGCTGGAGTACACCTCGAAAAGAAGGGGGCCCATAAGAGAGGTGAGCGGTACCATAAAAGAACTTTATCAACCTCTCAACTATACCTGCAGATGCTCTGGATGCTATGGGAGGATTGGGAGAGCCCTGGACTAGGTAAAGGCGCAGGTACCCACTTGCTAAGCTCATGGCTTGAGCAATTATGAGACAGAGTAATAATGCAATGTCTCCCTCTACATGTGTGGGGTTTTCTTAACTTGTCTTTACACCATTTTTTATTGGTTGTTCTTTCTTCACCCCCAATGGCTCAGCCAATAGGCACACCAACCTGACATTTTTCAATCTTGTTCCTACAAAGATTCTTGCCTCAGAATTGCCTTGTACAGTCCACTCACAGCTGTCTCTGGTCAAATGAGCAGGATTTCATTCAACAAGTATTTCTTGGATGTTTACTGGAATCCTGTCTGGCACAGTGGCAAAAAGTAGGTTGCGTATCCAGGGATGTCAAAGTTTGAACCTCAGCTTTGCTGTGTGATCTTGCAAAGTTGCCTAACCTCTCTGAGTCTCAGTTTATTCATTTTTTTTCTTTATCTTCATCCACTGAAGACAATTGCTGTGAAGTTGACAGTCTGATATGTATTAATACACCCTTCTCAGAGACTACTTCTAGGTTCTGAAATCATTTAGCATGTAATGAAGAAGGAAGAATGGATAGGGGACAATGAGCAGAGCCTAGAGGAAATGGGAGAGTAATAAAAAGAGATATAGGTGTGAATAGCAGGGAGAAGGGATTTTTGTACCACCTAATAGCTTATATGTTCTCTATGAGACAAGAGAGGTCAATGACTAAAGTGCAAGGGAGTGGGGGTAGACAGGGGACTGGAAGAATCTTGACATCAGTTTTCAGTGCTAATTTTCTTTTTTCAAATAGAGTTGGCATTTAATATTATTTTATATTACTTTCAGGTGTACAGTGTGGTTGTGTTTAGATAGATATATAATTTATGAAGTGATTCTCCCTGATTAGTCTAGTATCCAGCTGGCACTATACATAGTTATTACAATATTATTGACTATATTCCCTATACAGAAACAGGCTTACACATACAGGGAACAAACTGATGGTTACCAGATTTGGGGGAGGGGCAGGATGTATAAGGTGAAGGGATTAAAAAGTACAAATTGGTAGTTACAAAGTAGTCACAAGGATGTGAAGTTCAGTGTTAATTTTTACATGTTGATTGTGAATACCTATTGGTCCACTCCAGTGGCCTCACTTCTCACAGCTCTAGAAATAACCTTCTTCTCCAGAAAATCTGCTTGGATTAGGCACAGTGTAGATTCTTAATAACAAACATTGTCTGTGCATGTAGCTGCTACTCTTTTCATTCATCTTGTCCCAAAGGTAACTTTGGCTTCACCTGAGCTCTTCCAGACACTTGATATGCTGTGTCTTGTCATGATTTTTTCTCTTCCAATGCCCTTATGTCTGTAAATGCAGTGGCCCATCAGCAGGTCTGATTGGACTGGAAGCTTCCTGACGACAGGATCAGGCTAGTGTAGTTCTCTCCATGCAGAAGGCACAAGCATCTCCTCCTGCCATCCCCATTTCTACCACTTGGGGGCGACACAGAGACCCAGAAACCCCTCCTTGGCTTTTACTTGTCTTTCATATATGTTGAAACAGATCTTAAATTTTTCCCTTTGTTCTCTCTCCTCTTTTCTCCCCCTCCACTTCCTCCTCTTTCCTCTCTTTGGTTCTGTCTTTTTCAGCGTCTCTCTCTATGTCTCATACCTTCTATAAATTAGTATCTGAATAAATATCTTTATTCCTTTATCTCTCTGCTTCTGTGTGTATATCTGTATGTCGTTATCTTCATATACATACTGTCTTTATAGAAATCTTTGTCTCTTTCAGTCTGTCTTGTGCTCACGCACTCTCTCTTGCTCTCTCTCTCTGTATCTATCTTTCTCTCTCTGTCTCTCTCCTCATGGATTCTTCTTCTTTAACCCCGATACAAGAGTCTTTCTCAGAATTTCTTGAACTCTGTGGAATTTCCTCACATCAGATTGAGAATCTAAGAAAGTGCTCGAAGTGGGTGGCAGTGGGTGGAACTGGGGAAAATTTGCTGCTGTCAGAGAAGGAGCTTTTCTTTCTTCCATCTATAAATGGCCCAAAACAGTTTCTTTGGAACAACCCCCTTCCTTTTCAACTACCCAAATTCAAAAGAGGCCCTACCATCTGTTGCAGCCCCTCTGCACCATGATAAACCAGCTGCCTGAAGGTTGTAATAGAGTAAAAGGATCCTGGAGGGTACACATCATCGTGGGCCAAGGAGGGCTGTGGTAGGGTATGAGGGGTTGCTAGGGACAAGAGAAAGGACACATTTCCATACATTTAGCCTCAGGACCTTTTTCATTTGTCAAATATTCATAAACATAGTCTGAAAATATCCCAAGAACTCTTTTGGCATCAGAGATATAAAGTTTGAATCAACCTTGCCCTCAAATTCTTCTTTATGTTACCCTAAATCACATCCTCACCACTGACCCAAGCACTTGACTCAGACTTCAAGCAAGAGGTATGCCATGTGACCTTTATGAGCTCCTGCAGTGTTAGACTCCTCTGATCATATGCTATGTTTTGGTTCAACACTTGTTTTGCAGCACAGTTCTGCCTCCTTTTTACCAGCACTGAAGTGGTAATATAAAAAGAACCCTGAGAGGAGGGGCGGGGAGCTAAATATAAGGTGATGGAAAGAGAAAAAAAAATAATTGCTAAAATGTCCTTGTAATACAAAAACAAGTACCTAAATATAAATGAATAAAAATTTGAATTAAAAAAAAAAAAAGAACCCTGAAATTGAATCCAGAAGCCTTAATTTAGGGTTCCACGCCCAACAGCCCTCCTGTTTGTTATAATGGTCGCTTGTGGTTTCAGGAAGCATTTCCCAGTTGAGTAACCCCTTTATTTTCTTTTTAATTCATTTTTATTGTTAGACTTATTGGGGTGCCATCTGTTAGCAAGGATTACATAGGTTTCAGGCATACAATTCTATAGTGCATTGTCAACTTGATGCATAATCAGTTCACCACCTAATGTGACTTCTCTTTCCATCACCTTATATTTAGCTTCCCCCCTCCTCTCCCACCCCCTCCCCTTTCTCCCCTCCCTAACCCACTCATCCCCAAATAAACATTAAACTATTGATTGTGTCCATGGGTTATTTGTTTGTTCATTTCTTTTTTTCTTTGCTTTCAGTTTTATATTCCGCATCTGAGTGAAATCATGCAGTTCTTTGT
>PVJL010016050.1:0-22200 GCA_004026885.1 Lyroderma lyra
TCATATCTAATTTTCGATATATGTGTCCTTTCTTTTCATCCTTTGATTAGTCTCGCCAAGGTCTTGTCAATTTTGAGACTTTCTCAAAGAACCAGCTCTTTGTAATATTCATTTTTTTTATTGTCCTCCCGTTCTCTAATTGGTATAGCTCTGCTTTAATTTTTATTATTTCTTTTCTTCTGCTGACTTTGGGATTTGTGTGCTCTTGGATTTCTAGTTCTTTAAGATGGTATGTTAAGTTGTTTCCTTGTGATTTTTCTTGTTTCTTAAAACAGGCCTGTATTGATATAAATTTCCCTCTTATCACTGCTTTCGCTCTGTCCCAATAATTCTGGAATGTTGTATTTTCATTGTCAGTTGTTTGTATATATTTTAAATCTCATCATTTATTGTTCTGTTATCCAGTCCTTTATAAATGAGCTGTTCTTCATCTCCACGTACATGTTTTTTTTTCTGCTTTCCTTTTACATTGATCTCCAATTTCAAAGCAGGGTGGTCTGAGGATGCACATGGTATAATTTCAATCATCTTGAATTTGCTGAGGCTACTTTTGTGTCCCAGCATGTGCAATGTCTTTGAGAATATTCCATGCGCACTAGAAAAAAAAGAATAGTCTCTTTTTGCTGGAAGAAGTGTCCTGCCTATATCAATTATGGCCAATTGCTGTAATGTGTCATTCAGTGTTGATGTTTCCTTATTTATTTTCTGTTTGGTTGATCTGTCCATGACTGTTGGTGTGGTGTTAATGTCTCCCACAATGATTGTGTATTCATCAGTTTTTCCTTTCAAATCTGTTAGTAGTATCTTTGTCTATTTTGGTGCATCCTGATTACTAGCATATATATTATTGGTGTCAAGTATAATTGTTGCTGTGTTGTGCCTTTTATCATTATGTAATGTCCTTCCTTGTCTTTTACTATCCCTTTTAACCTGACGTTTATTTCATTAGGTATAAGTATGGCAACTCCTGCTTTTCTCTGATCACCATTTGGTTGAAGTATTGTTTCCCATCACTTCACTGAGAGTCTGTGTTTGTCCTAATGGCTGAGCCGGTTTCTTGGAGATAGCTCATAGGTAGATTCTGTTTTTTAATACAGTCTGCCACTGTGTGTCTTTTTATTGGTGAGTTCGGTCCATGAATTTTGGAATGACGGTTGATATAGGAGGATTTCCTGTGAACATTATGTATTTCTTTGTTTGATTTGTTTTATTTTTGTTTCTTTCCTGTTGCCCCCACTTTGTTCCATTTCTCCTGGTGCTTTGTATCAGGTCGAAGAGACTCTTTCAATATTTCTTGGAGTGCTGACCTTCTCCTGGCAAATTCCCTCAGCTTCTCTGTGTCTGAGAAGGTCTTTATTCCACCTTCATATCTGAAAAATAATTATGCTGGATAAATTATTCTTCGCTATAAGTTACTCTCTATTCAGTTTTTATATATTGGATCCACCCTCATCTGGCCTGCTGCATTTCTGCTGAGAAATAGGATGGCGTCCTGATGGGTTTTCCTCTAATATTTAGAGTTCTTTTTTCCCTGGCTGCCTTGAGAATTGTCTCTTTCTCTTTAGTTTTGGATATCTTTAGTACCATGTGTCTTAGAGAAGATCTGTCAGGGTCCTTGTTTTCAAAGGACTTGTTTTCTTTTTCTACTTGTGGTTCCAAGTCTTTCCATTGGTTTGGAAAGTTCTCATCTAGTATTTATTTGAGTGTGCTCTCTGTAGAATGCTCTACCCATTCTTCAATTACTATTATCCTGATATTGTTTTGTCTCATGGAGGCAGATAGTTCTTGCAGAATTCTTTCAATGCTTTCGCTTCTATATCCCCTCCCTTCCTCTTTCTTTGCTGTTTCCATGTTCTGATTTTCAATATCAATTATTATTTCCTCCATATGGTTCTCCCTTTTCCCTATGGCAGCATTTAGTTTCTCCCTTCTTTTATTGTCATATTTATCTCTCACATTTCTATCTCAATCTTCCTTAGGGTTTGAATTTCTTTGCTAAATTGTTCCTTTTATTCATGGTGTTTTGATTTATGTCATTCATCTCCTTATTTATATTGTTTAAATCAGCTGTGGTGCTCTGCCAGTATGTTTTCATTTCTCTCAGAGCCTTTAGAATGGCTACTTGAAGTTCTCTGTCACTTATGCCAGAAAATTCTAGATCTAAGAGGCTGTCTTGATAAATTTCCTGATCTTTTGGACGAGTTTTAGTTTTACGAATGCATCCTGTAGGCTGGGTTCTTCCTCATTGACATGAGTGTGTTATGTTCAGTAGTCGTGCACGAAAGCACAGATTGGTATTTTTGTGGAGTCTTGCTGTAGGACACTCACAAGGTGGCACAGCGGGGGGTAAGTTTTGGGAGAGAGGGTTTGTCTATTTCTTATTTCTGGTCTCCTGCTACATATGGAGTCAGTGTGCATCTGTCATGGTCCCTACACTTCCTGCATTTTGTTGGTTGGGGAGGCTATAGGAAATGTAAGATGCCAAGAAAAGGCACACTGGGACAACTCTTCCTTCTGCCCTATGATGGGGAAGCTGGGTGATGCGGGCCGAGGCTGTTCCAGTTGGCTGGGGCGAATGCTATAAAAACCGCCTTTGTTTCCAGGCCTGCTCCAGCCGCCCTGTGTTGGGGCAGAGTCTGTGCACTGAAACTAATTTTAGGAGCCAGGGGCATGCGAGCAGACATGCACACAAGACCGAAGATGTTGTTTTAATGCCGCGGTAGAAAGGGAGCCAGTTTGTGTTTGTAGCGTGTGGTATGGCAACTGTTGACAAATGCAGGAGCCACAGGAGTAGCTCCAGCAGGAGGTCAACCTTCACAGTGGGCAGGAAAGGAAGCCGCAGCCTAGTGCAGGGGTCGTGCGCTGACCGCTTGGCAGCCGGCTAGCCCCCCTGTAGGCCGCAACTAGGAACTGCGGGCTGCGACCATGAACCCCAGGCCTGTGCAAGAGCCATGCGTGCCTCCGTTGTGTTTCCCAAGAGAGCGTAGAGCCACAATGACGTCTCTGCAGTTCAGAGTCCTTGCTCTGCCCTCCTGACAGTCAAAGTTACAGAGGTTGGATCCCAAGCTCTGTCCCAACTCGTCGCTCCAAATTCCAGCTCTCCAGCCCAGCTCCCCAACGACTCCCACTGTTCTGCCACTTTGCTAGGGCTTTTCCTCTTGTCACCTCTTGTCCTCTCCCCCTCCCAAGCACTGCACTGCTCTTGCATGGTCACCCCCGATCGGGTGCTGTTGCGATCTGTCTTTGATTCCTCCCCTCTCTCCGACTCGCCCCCTTCTCTTCAACCTTCAGGTTTTTACTTGCAATACATGGACTTCTCAGCTGCCTTTTTGGTCTCTCAGAGTCCTCTTTCTTGGATCCTGGGCGCCGTTCAATTGTGATTTCTGGGAGAGACTTTAGAGACCTTCTATCCCGTCACCATCTTGACCTCAAACCTCCAAGCTTTGAAGAGATTTTTATGAACATCAACAAAATTAAAATGTTATATTTAATTTGTGAAACCTGCAACAGTTAGTCATGTAATGTCTTCTCTTCTGGTTATTGGATGCCCCTGACTATTGACAGAATGGAAAAGTTCATGAGGGCTATGAAAATACAAGTCGGAATGTTTTATTCAAAGAAATATGTATGGGCAGGGCAGATTAATGTAGCAGGGTCCAAGGCACACAGTTGCCCTGAACTTTGTGTTAGCTCTTCTTATACAGAAAATGTACAGGCAGATTCTTCAATATCAAGATGTGGTCACCTGTAAAAAATCGCAGGTAGAATCGGGCCACAGTAAACTTTGCCTTGCAGCTAGCCAATCTCAGGTAAGCACGTTTTCTGAGATCAGGGTAACTGTTGACAGAGCAGTAGCCGTATGAGTACTTTTATTTGTAGCTAACTAAGCTCAGCTAAACTTGGTTCCTGCTAGACCCCTCTAGTTTGTTTGTATTAACTCTTTTGCTGTCTAATCACTATCATCTGCCCAAATTCACAGTTCCTTCTGGAGAACATGTGGGACACATAAAAACAATCACTATGCTGGATTTCATTTAACATCTAACTTTATTTCAACTTTAGAATTTAAGTAAAACCTGGCACTATTACTGTGAAGAATCAAATTTCAATAAAATAAGTGTGTCATCTTTTAGAATATTCCTAAGTAAAACAAAAGAATAATCAAGATTTACCAAAAAGCAAAGGGTTAACAGAACTTTGAATAGAATAGAAGTGTTAAGTTTAACAAGTGCTTTGAATTACCACTTTCACTAAAGGACAATCGTTTACCTGAGTAGTATCTATCACTTCGGCTTCCCTGGATCACATTGGAAATAGAATACTCTTGGGTAAAACATAAAATACACTAATACTAAGAAGAGCTCATAGGATATAACAAAAAAACCCCCAAAAGTTGTTACCTTTTAAGTATTTGTATTGGGCTACATTCAAATCCATCCTGGGCCACAGGTTGGTCAGGCCTTCCTTATATAAATCTCGTTGGATTTTTTACTTCTAAAACATTGGAGAAAATTTTTTAAATTCATTTTTATTGTTAAACTTATTGGGGTGACATCTGTTAGCAAAGATAACATAGGTTTCATGCATACAATTCTACAGTGCATTGTCAACTTTTTGTATAATATGTTCACCACCCAGTGTGAGTTCTCTTTCCATCATCTTGTAATTAACTTCCCCTCCGTCCCCCCACACCCCAACCCCTCTTTCCCCTCCCTAACCCACTCATTCCCAAATAAACATTGAACTATTGATTAGGTCCATGTGTTGGTTGATTGTTTGTTCATTTCTTATCTCTTTGTTCCTTTCAGTTTTATATTCCGCATATGAGTGAAATCATACAATTCTTTGATTTTTCCGTCTGACCTATTTCACTAAGTATGATGATTTTCAGGTTCATTCATTTTGTTGCAAATGACAGTATTTCATCGTTTCTTATAGCTGAGTAATATTCCATTGTGTATATGTACCACAGCTTCTTTATGCAGTCATATGTCGCAGGCCACTTTGTTTGTTTACATGTTATGTCCACTGTGAACAGTGCTGCAATGAACATTGGGGGACATAAGTCTTTGTGGACAAAGGTTTTCAGGTTTTTGGGTAGACCCCCAGGAGATGGATTGCTGGGTCAAATGGGAACTCCATTCCCAGTTTTCTGAGGAATCTCCACACTGCCTTCCTCAGTGGTTTTAGTAGTTTTCATTCCAACAGCACCGTACCGGAGTTACTATTTCTCCACATCCTCTCCAGCACTTGTTATTTCTAGTCTTGTTGATAATAGCCTTTCTAACAGTATTGAGGTGTTACATCATTGTGATATTGATTTGCATTTCCCTGATAGCTAATGAGGTTGAGCATTTTTTCATTTTTCTGCTGGTCATTTGTACTTCTCCGTGGGAGAAGTGCCTGTTTAGTTCTTCTGCACAGTTTATAATTGCGTTGTTTGTTTTTTCGTTATTAAGCCTTATTAGTTCCTTATATATTTTAGATAATAGACCCTTATCTGATGCGTTATTTCCAAATACATTCTCCCATTCAGTTGGCTGTATCTTTGCCTTGCTGATGGTTTCTTTTCCTGTGCAGAAGCTTTTTATTTGGTAAAATCCCATTCATTTATTTTTGCTTTAACTTCCCTTGCCTTTGAGGTCAGGTTCATGAAGTCTTCCTGGAGTCCTAAGTCTATAAGTTTGGTACCAATGTTTCCTTCTATACAGTTCATTGTTGCAGGTCTGATATGAAGGTTTTTAATCCATTTCGAGTTAGTTTCTGTATATGGAGAGAGTTCACAGCTTAAGTTCACTTTTTGCATATACCATTCCAGTTTTCCCAGCACCACATACTAAAGAGGCTGTCTTTTCCTCATTGTATGTTTTTGCTCCTTTATCGAAAATTATTTGTCCATAAATGTGTGGGTTTATTTCTGGGTTTCCAGTTCTATTCCATTGGTCTTTATTTCTGTTCTTCTGCCAGTACCAAGCTGTTTTGACTCTTGATGCTTTGTAATATTAATTGAAGTCAGGGAATGTAATGCCACCAGCCTTATTCGTTTATGTAGTATTTCTTTGGCTATTCAAGGTCATTTATGTTTCCATATAAATTTACTAATACTTTTATCTATTTCATGAAAGTATGATTGTGGGATTTTCATGGGTATTGCATTAAATATGTAGATTGCTTTAGGAGAATGTCCATTTTAACAAAGTTAAATTTTACTATCCATGAAGAGTGGATATTTTTCCACCTCTTAGAGTCTCTTTCAATTCCTTTCAAAAGTGTCTTGTACTCTTCTGTGTATAAGTGTGACACTCTCTTCATTAAGTTAAACCTCAGGTATTTCATTCATTTTGTTTTGATAGCAAAGGGAATTGATTCCCTCATTTCTTTTTCTGTGGATTTGTTGTTTGTATATAGGAATGCTGTTGATTTTTTTACATTTATTTTGTATCCTGCGACTTTACCATATTTGTATATTGCTTCTAATATTTTCCTGGTAGAATCTTTGGAATTTTTAATATTAGGCGTCATGTCATCGGCGAATAGTGACGATTTGACCTCTTCTTTCCAAATTTGGAAACCTTTGATTCCTTTCTCTTGCCCGATTGCTGTGGCTAGAACTTCCATTATTCTATTCAATAACAGTGTGACAGGGGGCATCCCTGTCCTGTTCCTGATTTTACGGAATAGGCTTCAGCTTTTCCCCATCGAGTATGCTGTTTAGCTGAGGCCTTGTCATATATGGCCTTTATCATGTTGAGATCCTTTCTTCTATACCTATTTTATTTTGTGAATTGTTCAAAAATGGATGATCAAAAAAGCTTGTTGAAAGCTTTTTCTCCATCAGTGGGAAATGGTCATACATCCTTTATCTTTGATTTTGTTTATGTGGTGTATCACATAGATTGATTTTCGTATGTTGAACCATCCTTGTGCTCCTGGGATGAATACCACTTGATCTTAAGGTATGATCTTTTTGATGCATCGCTATATTCTGTTTGCTATTATTTTGTGTAGAATTTTTGCATCTTTGTTCATCAGAGATACTGGCCTATAGTATTCTTTCTTTTTATTTTCATTGCCAGGCTTTGGTATTAGAGGAGTGTTGGCCTCATAGAAAGAATTAGGAAGGAGTGCTTCTTCTTCAATTTTTTGGAGGTCTCTAAGGAAGAAAGTTGTTTATTATTGTTTGAATGCTTGGTAAAACTCACTCGAGAAATGATCTGGTTCATGGCTTTTGCCTTTAGGGAGATTATGGATATTCATTTTAATCTCTTCACTATGAATCGGTCTATTTAGATTATGGAGATCTTCTTGGTTCAATCTTGGTAAGCTATAAGTTTCTAGAAACTTGTCCATTTCTTCTAGGTTGTGAAATTCAGTGGCATAATGTTCTTCATAAGATTTTCCTATAATCCCATGTATTTCTGTAATATCCGTGGTAATTTCTCCCCTTTCATTTCTGATTTTTGATATATGTGTCCTTTCTGTTCATCCTTTGATTAGTCTAGCCAAGGTCTTATCAATTTTGTTAACTTTCTCAAAAAACCAGCTCTTCATATTATTAATTTTTTCTATAGTCCTCCTGTTCTCTAATTGGTATAGCTCTGCTTTAATTTTTATTATTTCTTTTTTTTTGTTGACTTTGGGATTTGTGTGCTCTTCTATTTCTAGTTCTTTAAGATGGTATGTTAAGTTGTTTCCTTGTGAGTTATCATGTTTCTTTAGACAGGCCTGTATTGATATAAATTTCCCTCTTATCACTGCTTTTGCTGTGTCCCAATAATTCCGGTATGTTGTATTTTCATTGTCAGTAATTTGTATATATTTTTTAATCTCATCTTTTATTGTTCTTTTATCCAGTCCTTTTTAAATCAGCTGTTCTTAATCTCCATGTACATGTGTTTTTTTCTGCTTTCCTTTTATAGTTGATCTCCAATTTCAAAGCATGGTGGTCTGAGGACACACATGGTATAATTTCAATCATCTTCAAATTGCTGAGCCTACTTTTGTGTCCCAGCATGTGGGATATTTTTGAGAATATTCCATGTGCACTAGAAAAGAAGGAATAGTCTTCTTTTGCTGGATGACGTGTCCTGCCAATATCAATTATGGCCAATTGCTGTAATGTGTCATTCAGTGTTGGTGTTTCCTTATTTATTTTCTGTTTGGTTGAACTGTCCATGGCTGTTAGTGCAGTGTATATGTCTCCCACAATGATTGAGTATTCATCAGTTTCTCCTTTCAAATCTGTGAGTAGTTTCTTTGTCTATTTTGGTGCATCCTGGTTACTAGCATATATATTAATTAGTCTCAAGTATTATTGTTGCTGTATTGTGCCTTTAATCATTATGTAATGTCTGTCCTTGTCTTTTACTATCCCTTTTAACCTGACGTTTATTTCATTAGGTATAAGTATGGCAACTCCTGCTTTTCTCTGGTCACCATTTGGTTGAAGTATTGTTTCCCATCCTTTCACTGTGAGTCTGTGTTTGTTCTAATGGCTAAGGTGGGTTTCTTGGAGACAGCACATAGATAGATTCTGTTTTTTAATACAGTCTGCCACTGTGAGTCTTTTTATTGGTGAGTTCGTTCTGCTAACATTTAGAGTGATGATTGATATACGAGGATTTCCTGTGACCAATATTTATTTCTTAGTTTGACTTGTTTCATTGATTTCTTTCCTGTTACCCCAACTTTGTTCCATTTTTCCTGATGTTTTGTTTCAGGTTGAAGAGACACTTTCAGGATTTCTTGGAGTGGTGGCCTTGTCCTGGAAAATTCTCACAACTTCTGTGTGTCTGAGAAGGTCTTTATATCTGAAAAATAATTTTGCTGGATAAATTATTCTTGGCTATAAGTTATTCTTTATTCAGTTTTTGTATATTGGATTCCAACCTCTTCTGGCTTGCTGTATTTCTGCTGAGAAACAGGATGCCATCCTGATGGGTTTTCCTCTAAAATTTAAAGTTCTTTTTTCCCTGGCTGCCTTGAGAATTGTCTCTTTCTCTTTAGTTTTGGATATCTTTAGTACCATGTGTCTTGGAGAAGATTTGTCAGGGTCCATGTATCCAGGGGACCTGTTTTCTTTTTCTCCTTGTTGATCCATGTCTCTCCATAGGTTTGGAAAGTTCTCATCTAGTATTTGTTTGAGTGTGCACTCTGTAGAATGCTCTACCCATTCTTCGATTTCTATTATCCTGATGTTGATTTGTCCCATGGAGTCAGATAGTTCTTGCAGAATTCTTTCAATCTTTTTGCTTCTATATTCCCTTTCTTCCTCTCTCTTAGCTGTTTCCATATTCTGATTTTTAATATCAATAATTATTTCCTCCATGTGGTTGGCCCTGTTTCCTATGGCAGTATTTAGTTTCTCACTTCTTTTATTGTCCTATTTATCTCTCACATTTCTATCTCAATCTTCCTTAGGGTTTGAATTTCTTTGTGAAATTGTTCCTTTTGTTAATGGAGTTTTGATTTATGTCATTCATCTCCTTATTTATATTGTTTAAATCAGCCATGGTGCTCTGCCAGTATGTTTTCATTTATCTCAGAGCCTTTAGAATGGCTACTTGAAGTTCTCTGTCACTTATGCCAGAAACTTCTAGATCTAAGAGGCTGTCTTGATAAATTTCCTGATCTTTTTGAGGAGTTTTAGTTTTAAGGAATTCATCCTGTATGCTGGGTTCTTCCTCATTGACATGAGTGCGTATGTTCAGTAGTATTGCACGAAAGCCCAGATTGGTACTTTTGTGGAGTCTTAGTGTAGGTCAGACACAAAGTGGCACTGCGGGGGGCTATTTTTGGGAGAGAGGGATTTTCAATTTATTATTTCTGGTCTCCTGCTACATTTGGAGTCAGTGTGCATCTGTCATGGTCCATTCGCTTCTCGCATACAATTGGTTGGGTAGGCTGTAGGAAAGTTAAAATGCCAAGAAAAGGCACAGTGGGACAATTCCTCCTTCTGCCCTATGCTGGGAAAGCTGGGCGATGCTGGCCGAGGCTGCTCCTGCTGGCTGGGGCGATTGCTATAAAAACCGCCTTTCTTTCCAGGCCTGCTACAGCCACCAAGGGTTGGGGCAGAGTCTGTGGACTGAAACTAATATTAGGAGCCAGGGGCATGCGAGCAGGCATGCACGCAAGATCAAAGATGTTGTTTTGTTTCCGCGGTAGAAAGGGAAGAGTTTTTGTTTGTAGCAGGTGGTATGGCAAGTGTAGCCCCATGCAGGAGACGCAGGAGCAGCGCCAGCAGCAGGTCAACCTTCACAGAGTGCAGGAATGGAAGCAGCAGCCTAGTGCGGGGGTCGTGCGCTATCCGCTAGCTGCAGGCTAGCCCCTACAGTGGGCCGCAACCAGGAACTGCGGGCTGCGACCAAGAGCCCCAGGCCTGCTCAGGAGCTTTGCGTGCCGGCGTTGTGTTTCCCAAGAGAGCGTAGTGCCGCAATGTCATCTGTGCAGTTCAGAGTCCTTGCTCTGCCCTGCTAACACTCAAAAGTTACAGGGGCTGGCTCCCAAGCTCTGTCCCCAACTCAACGCTCCAAATTCCAGCCTCCAGCCCAGCTCCCCAACGACTCCCACTGTTCTGCCACTTTGCTAGGGCTTTTCCTCTTGTCACCTCTTGTCCTCTCCTTCTCCCAAGCACTGCACTGCTCCTGGATAGTCACCCGATCGGGTCCTGTTGCGATCTGTCTTTGATCCCTCACTTCTCTCCAAATCGCCCCCTTCTCTCCAACCTTCAGGTGTTTACTTGCAATAGATGGATTCCTCAGGTGCTCTTTTTGTCCCTCAGAGTCCTCTTTCTTGGATCCTTGGGCCCGTTCAATTGTGATTTCTGGGAGAGACTTTAGGTACCTCCTATCCAGTCACCATCTGGCCCTCCAACCTCCAAGCATTGAAGAGATTTTTATGAACATCAACAAAATTAAAAGATTATATTTAATTTGTGGAACCAGCAACAGTTGGTCATGTAATGTCTTCTCTTCTGGTTATTGGATGCCCATGACTATAGACAGAATGTGAAATGTTCATGAGGGATCTGTAAAATCCAAGTTGGAAAGTTTTATTCAAAGAGAGAAATATGGGCATGGCAGATTAATGTAGCAGGGTCCAAGGTACCCAGTTTCCCTGAATTTTGGGTTAGCTCTTCTTATACCGAAAATGTACAGGCAGATTCTTCAATATCAAGATGTGGTCCCCCCTCACCCCTTCCCCTTTTTCCCCTCCCTAACCCACTCATTCCCAAGTAAACATTGAACTATTGATTATGTTCATGGGTTTTGTGTTTGTTTGTTCATTTCTTATCTTTTTGTTCCTTTCAGTTTTATATTCCGCATATGAGTGAAATCATACAGTTCTTTGTTTTTTCCTTCTGACCAATTTCAGTAAGTATGATGATCTTCAGGATCATTCATTTTGATTCAAATGACACTATTTAATCTTTTCTTATAGCTGAGTAATATTCCATTGTGTATATGTACCACAGCTTCTTTATCCAGTCATCTGTCGCAGGGCACTTTGTTTGTTTCCATGTTATGTCCACTGAGAACAGAGCTGCAATGAATATTGGGGGCCATAAGTCTTTGTGGACAAAGGTTTTCAGGATTTTTGGATAGACCCCCAGGAGACGGATTGCTGGGTCAAATGGGAACTGCATTCCCAGTTTTCTGAGGAACCTCCACAGTGGTTGTACTAGATTTCATTGCAACAGCACTGTACCAGAGTCCCTCTTTCTCCACATCCTCTCCAGCTCTTGTTATTTCTAGTCTTGTTGATAATAGTCATTCCATCAGGTGTGAGGTGATAACTCATTGTGATATTGATTTGCATTTCCCTGATAGCTAATGAGGTTGAGCATTTTTTCTTATGTCTGCTGGCCATTTGTACTTCTCCGTAGAAGTGCCTATTTACTTTTTCTGCCCAGTTTGTCATTGCGTTATTTGTTTTTTTGTTATTAAGCCTTATTAGTTCTTTATATATTTTAGATATTAGACCTTTATCTGATGCGTTATTTGCAAATATTTTCTCCCATTCAGTTGGCTGTCTCTTTGCCTGGTTGATGGTTTCTTTTCCTGTGAAGAAGCTTTTTAGTTTGATAAAATCCCATTCATTTATTTTTGCTTTTACTTCCCTTGCCTTTGAGTTCAGGTTCATGAAGTCTTCCTGGAGTCCTAGGCCTATAGGTATAGTACCAAAGTTTTCTTCTATACAGTTTTTTTGTTGCAAGTCTGATATGAAGGTCTTCAATACATTTCGAGTTAATTTATGTATATGGAGAGAGTTCACATCTCCAGTTCATTTTTTGTTACAAATGACACTATTTCATCTTTTCTTATAGCTGAGTAATATTCCATTGTGGATATGTACCACAGCTTCTTTATCCAGTCATCTGTCACAGGGCACTTTGTTTGTTTCCATGTTATGTCCACTGTGAACAGTGCTGCAATGATCATTGGGGGACATAAGTCTTTGTGAACAAAGGTTTTCAGGTTTTTTTCGTAGACCCCCAGGAGACGGATTGTTGGGTCAAATTGGAATTCCATTCCCAGTTTTCTGAGGAAACTCCACACTGCCTTTCGCATTGGTTGTACTAGTTTTCATTCCCAACAGCAGAATAACGGAGTCCCTTTTTCTCCACATTCTCACCACCACTTGTTATTTGTAGTCTTGTTGATAATAGCCACTCAAACAGGTGTGAGGTGATACCTCATTGTGATTATGATTTGCATTTCCCTGGTAGCTAATGAGGTTGAGCATTTTTTCATATGTCTGCTGGATATTTGTACTTCTCCATGGGAGAAGTGCCTATTTAGTTCTTGTGCCCAGTTTATAATTGCGTTGTTTGTTTTTTCATCATTAAACCTTATTAGTTCTTTATATATTTTAGATATTAGACCCTTATCTGATATGTTATTTGCATATATTTTCTCCCATTCAGTTGGCTGTCTCTTTGCCTGGTTGATGGTTTCTTTTCCTGTGCAGAAGCTTTCTGGTTTGATAAAATCCCATTCATTTATTTTTGCTTTTACTTCCCTTGGCTTTGAGGTCAGGTTCATAAAGTCTTCCTGGAGTCCTAAGTCTATAAGTTTAGTACCAATGTTTCCTTCTGTACAGTTGATTGTTGCAGGTCTGATATGAAAGTTTTTTTCCATTGCGAATTTATTTCTGTATATGGAGAGAGTTCACAGCTCAAGTTCACTTTTTCCATATATTATCCCAGTTTTCCCAGCACCACCTACTAAAGAGGCTGTCTTTTCCTCATTGTATGTTTTTTGCTCCTTTATCGAAAATTATTTGTCCATAAATGTGTGGGTTTATTTCTGGGTTTTCAGTTCTATTTCCTTGGTCTTTATTTCTGTTTTTCTGCCAGTACCAATCTGTTTTGACTTTGGATGCTTTCTAATATCAATTGAAGTCAGG
The DNA here is from genome assembly GCA_004026885.1 of Lyroderma lyra. Classification (NCBI taxonomy): domain Eukaryota; kingdom Metazoa; phylum Chordata; class Mammalia; order Chiroptera; family Megadermatidae; genus Lyroderma; species Lyroderma lyra. The sequence continues at coordinate 13,408 of PVJL010016050.1, forward strand.
GAATATAGTGCCACCAGCCTTATTCATTTATGTAGTATTTCTTTGGCAATTCTAGGTCATTTATGTTTCCATATAAATTTACTAATTCTTTTATCTATTTCACGAAAGTATGATTGTGGGATTTTCATGGGTTTTGCATCAAATATGTAGATTGATTTAGGAGAATGTCCATTTTTAATAGGGTTAAATTTTCCATCCATGAAGAGGAGATATTTTTCCACCTCTTAAAATCTGTTTCAATTTCTTTCAAAAGTGACTTATACTTTTCTGTGTATAAGTGTGACACTCTCTTCATTAACTTAAACCTCAGGTATTTCATTCATTTTGTTTTGATAGCAAAGAGAATTGATTCCCTCATTTCTTTTTCTGTGGATTTATTGTTTGTCTATAGGAATTCTGTTGATTTTTTTACATTTATTTTGTATCCTGCGACTTTACTATATTTGTTTACTGCTTCTAATAGTTTCTTGGTAGAATCTTTGGAATTTTTTATATAAGGCGTCATGTCATCGGTAAGTAGTGACAATTTGACCTCTTCTTTCCAAATTTAGATATCTTTGATTCCTTTCTCTTGCCCGATTGCTGTGGCTAGAACTTCCATTACTATATTCAATAACAGTGGTGACAGGGTCATCCCCTGTCCTGTTCCTGATTTTAAGGATTAGGCTTCAGCTTTTGCCCATTGAGTATGCTGTTATCCGAGGCCTTGTCATATATGGCCTTTATTATGTTGAGATGCTTTCCTTCTATACCTATTTTATTTTGTGTTTTGATCATAAATGGATGCTGTATCTTTTTGAAAGCTTTTTCTGCATCAATGTGAAATGGTCATACGTACTTTATCTTTGATTTTGTTTATTTGGTGTATCACATAGTTTGATCTTCGTATGTTGAACCATCCTTGTGCTCCTGGGATGAATACCACTTCATCTTGAGGTATGATCTTTTTGATGCATCGATACATTCTGTTTGATATTATTTTGTTTAGAATTTGTGCATCTTTGTTCATCAGAGATACTGGCCTATGGTTCTCTTCCTTTATGTTGTCTTTGCCAGTCTTTGGTATTAGAGGAATGTTGGCCTCATAGAACGAATTAGGAAGTAGTGCTTCTTCTTCAATTTTTTGGAGGAGTCTGAGGAGGATAGGTTTTTATTATTCTTTGAATGCTTGGTAAAACTCACTGGTGAAACAATCTGGTCCATGGCTTCTGCCTTTATGGAGATTATGGATAGTCATTTTAATCTCTTCACTATGAATTGGTCTATTTAGATTATGGAGATCTTCTTGGTTCAATCTAGGTAAGCCATAAGGTTCTAGAAACTTGTCCATTTCTTCTAGGTTGTTAAATTCAGTGGCATAAAGTTCTTCATCAGATTTTCTTATACTCCTATATATTTCTGTGATATCCGTGGTAATTTCTCCCCTTTCATTTCTAATTTTGGATATATGTGTCCTTTCTTTTCATCCTTTGATTAGTTTCGCCAAGGTTTTGTCAATTTTGTTGACTTTCTCAAAGAACGAGCTCTTTGTAATATTCATTTTTTCTATTGTCCTCTGTTCTCTAATTGGTATAGCTCTGCTTTAATTTTTATTATTTCCTTTCTTCTGTTGACTTTGGGATTTGTGTGCTCTTCTATTTAATCCTTTAAGATGGTATGTTAAGTTGTTTCCTTGTGATTTTTCTTCTTTCTTAAGACAGGCCTGTATTGATATAAATTTCCCTCGTATCACTGCTGTCTCTGTATCCCAATAATTCCGGTATGTTGTATTTTCATTGTCAGTAATTTGTATATATTTCTAAATCTTATCTTTTATTGTTCTTTTATCCTGTCCTTTTTAAATGAGCTGCTCTTAATCTCCATGTACATGTGTTTTTTTCTGCTTTCCTTTTACAGTTGATCTCCAATTTGAAACCATGGTGGTCTGAGGATACCCATGGTATAATTTCAAACATCTTGAATTTGTTGAGGCTTCTTTTGTGTCCCAGCATGTGGGATATCTTTGAGAATATTCCATGTGCACTAAAAAAGAAAGAATAGTCTCCTTTTGCTGGATGAAGTGTCCTGCCAATTTAAATTATGGCCAATTGCTGTAATATGTCATTCAGTGTTGATGTTTCTTTATTTGTTTTCTGTTTGGTTGATCTGTCCATGGCTGTTAGTGCGGTGTTTCTGTCTCCCACATTGATTATGTATTCATCAGTTTCTCCTTTCAAATCTGTTAATAGTTTCTTTGTCTATTTTGGTGCATCCTGGTTAGGAGCATATGTATTCTTTAGTCTCAAGTATTATTTTTGCTGTATTGTGCCTTTTATCATTATGTAATGTCTGTCCTTGTCTTTTACTATCCCTTTGAACCTGACGTTTATTTCATTAGGTATAAGTATGGAAACTCTTTCTTTACTCTGTTCACCATTTGGTTAAAGTATTGTTTCCCATCCTTTCACTGTGAGTCTGTGTTTGTCCTAATGGCTGAGGTGGGTCTCTTGGAGACAGCACATAGGTAGATTCTGGTTTTTTATACAATCTGCCACTGTGTGTCTTTTTATTGTTGAGTTCGTTCTGGTAACATTTAGAGTGATGATTGATATACGAGAATTTCTTGTGACCATTATTTCTTTCTTTGTTTGATTTGTTTTATTTTTGTTTCTTCCCTGTTGCCCAACTTTGTTCCAGTATTCCTGATGTTTTGTTTCAGGTCGAAGAGACTCTTTTTGTATTTCTTGGAGTGCTGGCCTTGTCCTGGCAAATTCTCTCAGCTTCTGAGTGTTGAGTAGGTCTTTATTCCACCTTCATATCTGAAAAATAATTTTGCTGGATAAATTATTCTTGGTTATGAGTTACTCTCTTTTCAGTTTTTGTATATTGGATTCCACCCTCTTCTGGCTTGCTGCATTTCTGCTGAGAAACAGGATGCCATCCTGATGGGTTTTACTCTATAAGTTATAAAATTTTTTCCCTGGCTGCCTTGAGAATTGTCTCTTTCTGTTTAGTTTTGGATATCTTTAGTACCATGTGTCTTGGAGAAGATCTGTCTGGGTCCAGGTTTACAGGGGACCTGTTTTCTTTTTCTACTTGTGGTTCCATGTCTTTCCATAGGTTTGGAAAGTTCTCATCTAGTATTTGTTTGTGTGTGCTCTCTGTAGAATGCTCCACTCATTCTTCAATTTCTATTATCCTGATGTTGTTTTGTTTCATGGAGTCAGATAGTTCTTGCAGAGTTTTTTCAATCTTTTTGCTTCTATATTCCCTTCCTTCCTCTTTCTTAGCTGTTTCCATGTTCTGATTTTCAATATCAGTAATCATTTCCTCCATGAGGTTTGCTCTGTTTCCCATGGCATTATTTAATTTCTCACTTCTTTTATTGTCCTATTTATCTCTCACATTTCTATCTCAATCTTCCTTAGGGTTTGAATTTCTTTCTTAAATTCTTCCTTTTGTTCATGGAGTTTTTATTTATGTCATGCATCTCCTTATTTATGTTGTTTAAATCAGTCATGGTGCTCTGCCAGTATGTTTTCATTTCTCTAAGAGACCTTAGAATGGCTATTTGAAATTCTCTGTCACTTATGCCAGAAACTTCTAGATCTAAGAGGCTGCCTTGATACATTTCCTGATCTTTTGGAGGAGTTTTACATTTAAGTAATTCTTCCTGTATGCTGGTTTCTTCCTCATTGACATGATTGCATTATGTTCAGTTGTAGTGCACGAAAGCCCACATTGGTACTTTTGTGTACCCTTGGTTAGGGCAGACAATAGGTGCCACTGCGGGGAGCAAATTTTAGGAGAGAGGGGTTGTCTGTTTCTTATTTCTGGTCTCCTGCTACATTTGGAGTCAGTGTGCATCTGTCATGGTCCCTTCACTTCCTGCATTTTGTTGTTTGGGGAGGCTGTAGGAAAGTTAAGATGCCAAGAAAAGGCACACTGGCACAACTCCTCCTTCTGCCCTCTGCTGGGAAAGCGGAGTGATGTGGGCAGAGTCTGCTCCTGCTGGCTGGAGCGAATGTTATAAAAACCGCCATTCTTTCCAAGCCTGTTCCAGCGACCAAGTGTTGGGGCAGAGTCTGTGAACTGAAACTAATTTTAGGAGCCAGGGGCATGCGAGCAGGCAGGCACACAAGACTGACAATGTTGTTTTGACCCCGCGGTAGAAAGGGAGCAAGTTTGTGTCTGCAGCGGGCTGTATGGCAACTTTAGCCCCATGCAGGAGACGCTGGTGCAGTGCCAGCAGCAGGTCAACATTCACAGCGGGCAGGAAAGGAAGCCGCAGCCTAGTGCAGGGGTCGTGCGCTGTCCGCGTGGCAGCTGGCTAGCCTCCTCAGTGGGCCGCAAACAAGAACTGCGGCCTGCAACCAGGAACCCCAGGCCTGCACGGGAACCTTGCATGCCTGCGTTGTATTTCCCAAGAGATCCTAGTGCCACAATGTCGTCCCTGCAGTTCAGAGTCGTTGTTCTGCCCTGCTACCAGTCAGAAGTTACAGAGGCTGGCTCCCATGTTCTGTCTCCAACTCGCCGCTCCAAATTCCAGCTCTCCAGCCCAGCTCTCCAATGACTCCCAATGTTCTGCCCATTTGCTCGGGCTTTTCCTCTTGTATCCTCTTGTCCTCTACCCCTCCCATGCATTTTACTTCTCTTGGATGATCACCACCGATAGGGTCCTGTTACGATCTGTATTTGATTCCTCCCCTCTCTCCGACTCGCCCCCTTCTCTCTAAACTTCAGGTGTTTACATGCAATACATGGACTTCTCAGCTGCTCTTTTTGTCACTCAGAGTCGTCTTTCTTGGAACCTGTGGCCCTTTCAATTGTGTTTTCTGGGTGAGACTTTAGGGACCTCCTATCCAGTCAGGATCTTGCCCTCCAAACTCCAAGCATTGAAGAGAATTTTATGAACATCAACAAAAATAAAAGGTTATATTTATTATGTGGAACCAGCAACCGTTTGTCATGTAATGTCTTCTCTTATGGTTATTGGATTCCCCTGACTATTGCCAGAATGTGAAATGTACATGAGGGATCTGAAAATCCAAGTTGGAAAGTTTTATTCAAAGAGAGAAATATGGGCACGTCAGATTAATGTACGAGGGTCCAAGGCATACAGTTGCCCTGAACTTTGGGTTAGCTGTTCTTTCACAGAAAATGTACAGGCAGATTCTTCAATATCAAGATGTGGTCACCTGTAAAAATCACAGGAAGAATCGGGCCACAGTAAACTTTTCCTTGCACCTAGCCAAGCTCAGGTAAGCTCATTTTCCGAGATCAGGCTCACTGTTGACAGAGCAGTAGCCATATGAGTTCTTTTATTTTAGCTAACTAAGCCCAGCTAAACGTGGTTCCTGCTAGCCCCCTCAAGATTATTTGTATTAATTCTTTGGCTGTCTAATCACTATCATCTGCCCAAATTCACAATTCATTCTTGAGAACATGTAGGACACATAAAAACAATCACTATGCTGGATTTCTTTTAACATTTGTCTTTATTTCAAATTTCAAATTGAATTAAAACCTGGCATTATTACTGTGAAGAATCAAATTTCAATAAAATGAGTGTGTCATCTTTTAGCATTTTCCTAAGAAAAAGCAAAAGAATCATCAAGATTTACCAAAAAGCAGAGGACTAACAGAACTTTGAGTAGAATAAAAGTGTTAAGTTAAGCAAGTGTTTTGAATGATCACTTTCACTAAAGGACAATCGTTTACGTGAGTCGTATCTAACACTTTGGCTTCTCTGGGCCACATTGCAAATAGAATTCTCTTCGGTAACACATAAAATACAGTAGTACTAACAATACCTCATAAGATATAACAAAAAATGACACAATTTCATACAACCACTTTTAAAGGCCGTGTGGAGTTTCCTCAGAAAAGTGGGAATGGAGTTCCCATTTGACCCAGCAATCCGTCTCCTTGGGTTCTACCCAAAAAACTGACACCTTTGTCCACAAAAACTTATGTCCCCAAATGTTCATTGTAGCACTGCTCACAGTGGACATAACATGGAAACAAATATAGTGCCCTGGGACAGATGACTGGATAAAGAAGCTGAGGTACATATACGCAATGGAATATTACTCAGCTATAAGAAAACATGAAATATTGTCATTTGCAACAAAATGAATGAATCTGAAGATCATCATACTTAGTGCAATAGGTCAGAAGGAAAATAAAAAGAACAGTATGATTTCACTCATATTCGGAATATAAAACTGAAAGGAACAAAGAGATAAGAAATGAACAAAAAAACAAACAACCCATGGACATAATCAATAGTTCAATGTTTATTTGGGAATGAGTGGGTGAGGGAGGGGAAAAAGGGAGGGCGTGTGGGAGGATGATGGGGAAGCTAATTATAAGGTGATGGAAAGAGAACTCACACAGGGTGGTGATCTTATTATACAATAAGTTGACAATGCACTGTAGAATTGTGTGCATGAAACCTATGTTATCCTTGCTAACAGAGGTCACCCCAATAAGTCTAACAATAAAAATGAATTTTAAAACTTTTCTCCAATGTTTTAGAAGTAAAATATCCAACGAGCTTCATATAAGGCAGACCTGAACAACCTGTGGCCCAGGATGGCTTTGAATGTAGCCCAATACAAATACTTAAAAGGTAACAAATTGTGTCATTTTTTGTTATATCTTATGAGCTATTGTTAGTACTACTGTATTTTATGTGTTAACCAAGAGAATTCTATTTCCAATGTGGCCCAGAAAAGCCAAAGTGTTACATACCACTCACGTAAACGATTGTCCTTTAGTGAAAGTGATAATTCAAAACACTTGCTTAACTTAACACTTTTATTCTACTCAAAGTTCGGTTAGTCCTCTGCTTTTTGGTAAATCTTGATGATTCTTTTGCTTTTTCTTAGGAAAATGCTAAAAGATGACACACTTATTTTATTGAAATTTGAATCTTCACAGTAATAGTGCCAGGTTTTAAATCAATTTGAAAGTTGAAATAAAGTCAGATGTTAAATGAAATCCAGCATAGTGATTGTTTTTATGTGTCCTACATGTTCTCAAGAAGGAACTGTGAATTTGGGCAGATGATAGTGATCAGATAAAAAAGAGTTAATACAACTAAACTTGAGGGAGCTAGCAGGAACCAAGTTTAGCTGAGCTTAGTTAGCTATGAATGAAAGAACTCAGATGGCTACTGCTCTGTCTACAATGAGCCTGATCTCGGAAAACGAGCTTACTGCAAGGGAAAGTTTACTTTGGCCCAATTCTACCTGTGATTTTTTACAGGTGACCACATCTTGATATAGAAGAATCTGCCTGTACATTTTCTGTATAAGAAGAGCTAACACAAAGTTCAGGGCAACTGTTTGCCTTGGACCCTGCTACATTAATCTGCCATGCCCATATTTCCCTCTTTGAATAAATTGTTCCAAGTTGGATTTTCAGGTCCCTCATGTAGTTTTCCCATGCTGTCAATAGTCAGGGGCATCCAAAAACCAGAAGAGAAGACATTACATGACTAACGGTTGCTGGTTCAACATATTAAATATAACCTTTTATTTTTGTTGATGTTCATAAAATTCTCTTCAATGCTTGGAGTTTGGAGGGCAAGATGGTGAGTGGATAGGAGGTCCCTAAGGTCTCTCCAGAAAACACAATTGAAAGGTCCTCAGGATCCAAGAAAGAGGACTCTGAGTGACAAAAAGAGCAGCTGAGAAGTCCATGTATTGCAAGTAAATACCTGAAGGTTAGAGACAAGGGGGCGAGTAGGACAGAGGGGAGGGGTCAAATACAGATCGTAACAGGACCCGATCACGGGTGACCATCGAAGAGCAGTGCAGTGCATTGGTAGGGGAGAGGACAAGAGGTGACAAGAAGGAAAGTCCTAGCAAAGAGGCAGAACAGTGGGAGTCATTGGGGAGCTGGGCTGGAGAGCTGGATTTTGAGCGTCGAGTTGGGGACAGAGCTTGGGAGTCAGTCTCTGTAACTTTTGAGTGTTAGCAGGGCAGTGCAACGACTCTGAAGTGCAGAGACGACATTGTGGCTCTAGGCTCTCTTGGGAAACACAACGCAGGCACGTACGGCTCCTGCGCAGGCCTGGGGATCCTGGTCACAGCCCGAAATTCCTGGTTGCGGCCCAATGCTGGGGCTACCCGGCTGCCAAATGGACAGTGCACGACCCCTGCACTAGGCTGCCGCTTCCATTCCTGCCTGCTGTGAAGGTTGACCTGCTGCTGGCGCTGCTCCTGCGGCTCCTGCATGGGGCTACAGTTGCCATACCGCCCGCTGCAAACACAAACTGGCTCCCTTTCTACCGCGGCGTCAAGACAACATGTTTGGTCTTGTGTGCATGCCTGCTCGCATGCCCCTGACTCCTAAAATTAGTTTCAGTCCACAGACTCTGCCCCCACACTTGGTGGCAGTAGCAGGCCTGGAAAGAAAGGCGGTTTTTATAGCATTCACCCCAACCAGCAGGAGCAGCCTCGGCCCGCATCACCCAGATTCCTCAGCAAAGGGCAGAAGGAGGAGTTGTCCCAGTGAGCCTTTTCTTGGCATCTTACCTTTCCTACAGCCTCCCTAACCAACAATATGCAGGAAGTGAAGGGATCATGACAGATGCACACTGACTCCAAATGTAGCAGGAGACCAGAAATAAGAAATAGACAAACCCTCTCTCCCAAAACTTGCCCCCGCAGTGCCACCTTGTGTCTGCCCTACACCAAGACTCCACAAAAGTACCAATCTAGGCTTTGGCGCACTACTACTGAACATAACGCACTCATGTCAATGAGGAAGAACCCAGAATACAGGATGAATTCCTTAAAACTA